>VYZX01006539.1:0-40968 GCA_013401335.1 Brachypteracias leptosomus
TAGATGGTCTTTAAGGCCCCTTCTGAATCAAACCGTTCTATGATAACATCTGGGATGGATGCTCACTAAATGCCTCCTCCAAATGTGGAGAGGGCAGTGATGAGAAGTCTTTCATCTTCTGCCATCACCATTTGCTGCTTTGTCTGCTTCAGAGTCCTACTTAGATGTGTTTCCACAGACCTGTCAAAGATAAGAATGACATCTGGGTTCCTCCATGCTTTCCTCCTGTTTTATGGCCATTTTAGTCTCCTTTTGCCATGTCTTTTAATAAACTAAACTATGTCTGAGGAGAGAGAGATGACTAAAGATGACTTTGAAGTGAAGGATGACGCCTCTAGGGCAGTATGGGCAGAGGACCAGAGGGACTGATCACAGAGTACTGCTTCAGTTCTTCAGTTTCTGTCCCCTGTTCTCTGGAGAGGGGGATGGGGATGGACATGTGCCAGAAAACTTACTTTGAATTCTCCTGAAATCTGAAGATGTGAAGGTTTTGATGTACTTCAGTACCTAGAACCAAGAAGTTTACATAATTAATGCCATGTTTTTCTGTTGCCTTCATCTAGTCATCTTGTTACCAACAACTGATGCCGAAGATCACATGCAAATAAGATGAAACCCTAGCTGTACTTCAGGATTTACTTTTATGGGTAGATCAATTTTAATGAAGCTGGTGTGTTACATTGACCCATTGCTGGTTATCACTCACCTTTCCTGCATTTCAATGTGTTGCTGCTTAGGGACAAGGATGTTTAATTGTTCTCAAGTTGCTCTTCAGTGTTTCTGTAACATTCAGCAATCCTATTGCAAATATTTCCCATAGTTAAAGAACTGGCAGCTATAGCAGATGAAGGTACTGGGCTGATATGAAAAGAGACAAGAGTAGAGAGGAGGCATGCTTGGCATTTGTGGTTTCTTGAAAGTCTTTTTTAGATGGGAAGCTGATTTCTCTCTCCTTTTTAGTGCTGCTCTTCAGCTTGAAATGGAGGGCTGGAAACGGAGAAATAAATGATTGCGTTGGAGGAATGCTCTTACCCATTTGTGATTTGACCTCGTGCCAGTGCCTCTAACTCATTAACCAGTGGATTGACTAAAATGACTCCTTTGAATTGTTGAAATCATATTTAAGATGACAGCTTGATTTTCTCCTTTGTCCCTTGCCTGTTACGACCTTCCTCTGGACTCTGGCTTTAAGCTGTAGCGCTGTATGTGTCATAGTCCTGCCTGTTTGAGCTGAGCCCCAGCTGTGTCCTGGACAGACTCTGCTGAGTGGCAGCAAGGAACAGGTAGCAAAGAGTGGCTTGTGAGGGGCATCTCCTTAAACCACTTGGTAGCAGCAGCATGAGTGCTCCATCATATACTGGGACCCCATCTTGCTGCTGCTTCCTTGGTCCGAGATTCTCACCTCCTCATGGCTGCCCTGGATGGATTCTTGGGCTTGCTCAGGAGGGTGGTCTCAGTGACAATGCCACACTGTGGGGAGCTTGGGCATGGGCTCTGCTCTTGCACTGGAGTTGAAGGTGGATGGTCTGCATCTGTGGGTGGGAGTACAAGCATGAGGCTGCCCATCTAGCTGAGGTCAGGTTCTTAATGCAGGTGCCTACAGCTGCCTGGAGTCAGCTGGGGCAGATTCAGGCCCCTGTTACCAAAAAATATGGCAGACATAGGGTAGGACAAGCCCCTGTGGCTGATGCCGCAGAAGAGTTTGTGTGAAATGAGGACAGGGGTGTCTGGTTTGCAAAGGAGCTGAGCAAAACAAGCTGGGACAATGGTGTGGAGGTACTGCATGTTGGTGCTGCAGGTCAGTTTGGTGTCCTTTACTCTTCCTCCTAACCCAGGAACAAGGGAAATGCAGTGAAAACAGAGATTAATGAATCTAACAGGGGTGGGAGGAGGTGTTTGGTAGCTGTGTTTACTGTAGGCATTCACTGAGGCCAGGAGCTTAGCGTTGTCCAAAAAAACCTAAACAGCCCTGTTTCAAGGCAGATAAAGATGATATGAAATTTGTGTGTATCCTATTGTGTCAAAAAGAGACTTGACTGCAAGGCTCAAGCAAACGACCCATTTGAGCTTCACTCCCAGGTTTAATATGCCACTACTGCAGGTTTTCACAGATACAATGGAAGAATGCACTATTACAACTTAAAAGCAATAATACAGCATAACAACCTAAAAAGCATGCCAAATATTATATGTGTGTTAGCTAATCGCCCGTGGTTAAAAACTTAAAGCATGCTAAATATTTGTTTATCCCTCCAGGAAAGGGTTCTCAATCCCAGAAAAATCACCTTGGCTGGAGTCCTAACAAGAGGGAAGGTTCTCCATACAGACATGATGTAGCATTGGAGAGGTGACTCCCAATTCCTAACATGAACCTTAGGGTTTTTATCCCCTGATTTACGTGACTCTTGGCAAGATTTTGCCTGAGTAGATTATCCTGTCTAGATGCACAAGGTTGTCAGCTGAAACCAACACTGAAACCCTCCAGCTTCTCTTTATCTTACTCTCCCAGGCAGCTGAATAGTGGTTTGGATTGAGACTTGGGGTCTATTATTTGTTGAGGGATTTCAAGGCTCAGCTCAGGTTTTGGTTCTTTGAAAGATGCAGCATTGCCCTGTTTGGACTATGGCTTATGGACAATTCGGAGCTGAGCTATCTACACAGCTTTCCATGGGTCATCTCTGCACAGATAGAGCCTCAAGGTGATCCAGGGCTGGGTCACTTTATCAACCTGCTGTGAGTTGCCTGCAAGCACTACCCATTACTGAAATTTGTTTACAAACTGTGAACCAGACAATCCATGCACCTATTTCACAGGAAGCACTGGTAAGGCCAGACTCTTCCCTCTGCAGAGGGTTAGTCATGGCTGGGGCTTTCCAAACAGCTTCCCATCCCACCTTGTCCTACTCTTTGTCTGGGTGGGCAGAGACACGCAAAATTTCTGTGCTTGCTTCACTGCTGAGAATCAGGTTAATGCATTAAGCTGTGTTACCTGGCTAAGTGAAAGTCTAATAGAGTGGAGTCCCGCAGGGTGAACCTTACCTTAAAAATGTTTAAAATACATTGCTCCTTTTAAAACTTACATAAAAGCTTTTTTCTTTTCAGCTTTTTAGTGCCCACCACGGTACTTGAAGGTCAGCAACCCAGTTTGTGATGAGCACTGATCCGCTGAACCTCTCTTTGAATCCATCTATTTGATCCTCAGGGCTTTAAAAAAACCAAGGTGATTTGGGTGCATATTTTGTGAATTAGATGCACAGACAGAAGTTTCTGCAACCCTGGACTCCTCACCTCAGGCTCGGTGCAGAAGGACTTCCCTTCCTAGAGACGCTTAGGGTCAGTTGGAGGAACTGCGTGTTTCCCTCCCTGCTCCAGGCTGGGACCAGACAGAGCATCTTCTGTTTGGTCCCTGTGATCCCTGGGCAGGCAGGGAGCAAGCTGGCTGCCTCCTCACCTGCAGTGGCTGCTGCTGGCATAGAAGGATACGTGACTGCTTTTGATAAATGAAATCTTACTTTTCAAAATGTGGGTTAATGTAAAACTAAAAAAATAAAACCCTAAAAACCTAAAGTCTCAGGCTACTCAGTTTGGAACAGAGTCATCTTCTCCTGTTCCATTTTTCTTTCTTTTCCTTCATCTTTTCTGCCTTTTTCAGTCTCTGAGTGTGTAGAGGGCTGGAAGCCACAGAAAGCTTGGAGTCAGTGCTGGGGCTCTGCTAGATGCTGCAGGAAGGAAACCTTGCCATCGCCTGTCCCTCTGCCAGGCCACCTCTGGCAGCTGTCCCCCACGGGTGTCTCTGACAGATGGGCGATGCCTGAACAGCAGCTTTGTGCTAATTGAGTTAAAAATCAGCAAAATCTTGTAGAAAAAACAGGCTTTCTTAGTTCTGGAAGGACTTCCTTTTTTTCTTGCCCTCTCTCCACATTTGCATGTTTCTGTTGGAAAAGGGAAGAAAATAAAACAGAATTTGATTTTTTTTTCTAAAGGGATATTATTTCCTTTTTGGACTAAAGAAAAAAAGCAAACATTTCCACTAACTACTTCAAATGGTGTGATTTAGCTACTTCCAGAAAACTTTTAGCATTCTTTTGAACTGTCATAATTTTTATTTAGTGGAGCCAGGAAAGAGTAATTTTATTTCTGTCCCTTGATGAATCTGCCAGTATGGTTACCATTATTTTCTCTCTTTGATAGAAGCAATTGGCATCCTACTTTCTGCCCTGGGAAGCCTCAACTACCACAAAGGGCCACAATCTGATGGGATGTCAAATCACATAGCACTTGTTAAGCTCCTGTGACTGGCAGCATCTGTGCATTTGCAATGACATCTCTAAATCCATCCAGGATACAAAAGTACTTGAAAATTGTAGCCTTTGTGTGTGTATGTGCTGTATGTTTTATTTATAAAGCTTTTAGAGATAGCAGCTTGTTCTCTAATTTATTTTGGGTTGGTGAGGAGGAGTAAATCTCATTGGCAAGATAGGGAATTTGCAATCTGAATTTAAAAGGAACACGGAAAAAAAAGGAATTAAAAAAAAGTCCAAAGTTCTGGGACATGTTTGCATGAATAATAATGCTTCCAAAATGATAATGGATTGCGTGTCATCCATTTGTAGAACTGTAGAAGCTGGTGTGATAAATAAAATGATACGTCAAATTTTAAACAACATGGGGCCTGTGTGTGTCACTCATCAGATACAATTAAATGAGGAGAATAATTGCCTGCCTGCTAAGTGAAAAGTTGCAATGTCACAGTGTCATGATTCAGTATTTAAGACTTCCTGTACCTGTTTGTAGGGGCTTGACCATGAGTGACAAGCTGGGTGCTTGTCCCCTTCTGGGTGCATAAAGTCTCTGCAGCACCAAGCATGCAATTGGTTTTGAGCCACAAAACCACTGTTTCTTCACAGCAGTCCTGTACATCTCACTAGAATTGTATTGTTGGGTCTTTCCAGCCTGGAAGTGCAAGCTTTTGCACTTGGGGGATGTTCATATCTAGCAGAGGAAAAGATCCTTAAAGATGTGGCCCAAGCTCCAGGGAACCTCTACTAGTAACATTACTTTTGCACAGTTTAGATATGAATCAAGACCTGCTAGAGGAGATCTGAGCCTGCCCTGAGGAGGGAGAGAGATGGAGACTTTGGGGTGTTGTCATGCTCGTTTCTATACTGTGGAATGACTGCTGCTATCTGGAGACTGAACTGGTGTTAGAGATGTGATGGGTGGGCCAGTTTCTACAACTGCTAGAAAGGCAGCAGAACCTTTTTTGTTGTATTTTGTTAGCCCTGGCCACTTGCTCTTTGCTACATTTTGTTTCCAGTTGATGGCATGTGTTGGTGCTAAAATAAGAACTCCTAATTGCTATCTACTCATTAACTAATAATAGGCAACTCCTTAGATGCAGATCATGGACAAGTGCATATTAGCCATTCCAGGTTTCACTGTCTGCAAATACTTTACTAAAAATGTCCATGACATGAAATTACTTGAAAATGGCTTTTGAGATCCTAGTTGTTCTAGTTAGAGATGAGGGAAAAAGCTTTTTTTTTTTCTTTCCTTCCCCCTTGGACCATGTATTTGTTGCTTCTAAGTCTTCTTGTGAGGATATTCTGTTCTGTGCTGGTCTCTAATGTAAATTTATGGTCTGCTGAAAATACATAATTGTAACTCCAAAATTCTGTTTTTGCCATTTCAAGACTCTGAAATAAGCATTTCTGCATCAGGAACATTAATTTCCATCCTTTCAGGTAACTAGAGTTTCCAATTACTTTCAGCTATGTAGTCACCTAGTGCCCAGGGTTGTGTTGATCTACCAGAGGGTATTAGCCCTCATATATTACTAATAAGATTTTTAAATATGAAGAAATCTAATACATTGGCTTTTGTAAGACTGTGCTATTATGCAAGGTGCATGAATAGATAACGTTAACTCTTCATCATAACCTGATGCTGAGCACTGTGCTCAGAAGCCAGGCTGGTTAAGGACAGGACAGTCATTTAATGTTATTTTCCTCCCTTGTGTGTTCTTTCTAGGTTGAAAGTTCCCTGGAGCACTAGTTTCTTCTGTTTAGCAGACAGTCCTCACAGTGCTTCTAGACTCTATGGGGACATGAAAACACACCAGGTGAGAGTGCATGATGAACTGCCACTGGAGATGAGGCTGATCATGTCAATGACAGTAACCTCAGTGTTGTGGTACCTTATCTCAGGAAGGTTTGTGTCACTGACTTATATTCTTGACAGGAAAGCATCACTTGGGCAGCTGAGCTGTTTACTTCAGCATTTCACCTGGGTGTTATGAGGAAGGAAATGAAACTGGCTGTGAGCACTGAGCCAGTGCAGGTCCTTTGGTCCTTTTGCCTTCCAGATGTTGCCACCATAGCTGGAAAGTTGCTACTGCTGCCCAAAAACTAGCAGTGGCATCTTGCTCTGCTGAACTGTGAGAAACATCCTGATTCCAGGGCAGGATGGCTCCCTTGGATCTGTCCCCACTGCAGACCTACTGCACACGTATGACTCTGGAGCTCTGGTTGGTCTGCCAGGAGAGCCAGCAATTTTGCTTCTGGTGCTTATCAGCCCAAGATCTGGCTTTAAGTATACAAGTGCAAACATCTCAAATGTAAACAGAGCTATTAGTTTTTAGTTTTAAAGGTCACCACTGAAGCCTTCCGTATACACAGTACAGAGACTATCTCTGTTAGAAAGTTATCTTAAAATTATACGGTGAAAAAACAAGCGTTATCATGGGAGTAAATGGATTTACTGCACTGCGCTCAGTAAACAGGAAAGCTGAGACTTGCATCTGAGGAGTGCCAAGCTATCCTGGGGCATGGCATTGTGTGCTGTTGGACTGCTCTTCATCTGCCACCCCTGCGTGTCTTTCCTCTTAATGTACAGCATGTATGGGGACTTGCCCAAGTCCTCATGGGCTCTAAGCTGCCCAAGGTCTATGTGGTTTGTGTGCAGTAGCTTGGGACATATGTTCATGTCCATTGGCTGACTCAGCCATGGCAACTGATGTCCCTTTAAAGGAGGTTCCTTTTGGTCTTGCTCATGATCCTTGGGGACCTGCTGATCCTTGGGATCCTGCTGAGCCTGGATACAGCTGTGATTTGGGCAAGGGCTCTGAAGTGTCAGAGTCCTTCTGGGTGAACTTTATGGGAAGATGGGGAAGAGCTCCTTGGGCTGATCCTGGCTGCCCAGCCATCTACTGCCCTAACTGGCTGTATATTTCCTTTCTGTGTATGATTGAACTGTTCTACTCCAGGTTTTAGGCCGGGTTCCTATGGAAATAAAGCTTACAGTTGCAGTCCATGTGGAGGCATCTGACTTCCTGCTAGGACAGTAGAAGCCCTGCATGCACAAAATAGCCAGTTCCAGCAAAGATTTGCAGAGGAGTAATGATCTCAAAGATACAATGTCCTGGCAGGGATGGGTATAGGAGAGTCATTCTGATATGCTCCCGTGAGGGTAAGGCTGTATGGAAAGCTCAGGGCTGTTAGATACCTGAGAGTACATGCATGAGGATATGGTTATGAATTTCCCAACTCTACAGAAAGCTTCAGTTTGAATTTGCATGTTGTTAAGCCGTGAGGGAATCCTGCTGTAGCACAGAAACAAAACTCCACTGATTCTGGGGCTTTGCTTTGGCTGTTTTTTTTTCTTCTCTGCGTGATATAAGTCAAAATGCCAGTGACAGTGTGCTGAATGCTGGCTGAGCTCAGGCTGCCTGTGCTGGGGGAAGCCCACAGGCAAGAGTTGGCCCTGCCTTGAAGGGGTGGTGGGACTGGGAGCTGGGTCTGTTTAGCTTGGAGATGAGGAGGCTGAGAGGGGATCTGATCAATGTTTATAAATATCTAAAGGGGGGGGATGTCAGGAGGATGGGGCCAGAGTCTTCTCAGTGGTGTCCAGTGTCTGGTAAACAGGAGGTTCAACCTAAATGTAAGAAACAGTTTTTACTGTGAGGGTAACAGAGCACTGGAACAGACTGCCCAGAGAGGTTGTGTAATCTCATCTCTGGAGACATTTAAAACCCATCTGGACGTGTTCTTGTGTGATCTACTCTAGGATCCTGCTCTAGCAGAGGGCTTGGACTAGATGATCTTCAGAGTTCCCTTCCAACCCCTACCATTCTGTGATTCTGTGACTGGAGCTCTGGGCACAGGCAACAGTAGGGGTAATGAAAGGTGTGCGTTTGATGAAGGTGACAGAAGTCTTTGAGGAGAGCCTATGTCCTCCTGATTTTCAGTAAGCTCAGGTCGGATTACCATGTTTTTTTTTTTTTCCAGAAAAGATTTCTGTCTCTTGCTTCTCTCTCCTTGCTGCTCTTGTTATTTGTAGGGCTAAGCCATCAACTCTAATGAGCCAGAATAAACATCCATTTTTCTTCTTGGAGAACCTTAGCTTTTTTCTTTTGCAAAGCTCAGATAATTTCCATGATCCTGACTCCATCATAACCCTGTGAAGATTTGCATCTGCACAACCCAAGGGGACATCAAACTGCAAACATGAGAATCTGGGGATGATGGGGGGGTAGAGCACTTTTGAAAGTCTTGTGGCATGTTGGAAATAGCCATGTTTTATCTGAAAAATGGGTCTGTTTCTTCTCTTGATGTTGTCAGTGATCTTTGAGAACAGATGTTGTGAAATGCTGGTTTGAGGCCTCTAAGAACTGGGTGATGAGTAAAGCAGGGACTAGGGATTTGGGATGGAGAGTAGAGCATGTGCTCCTGGCAGGGTGCATTCCCCAAGATCTGGTCCTGTGTGGGAGCCTCCAGTGGGGGACAGGGTCAAGCAAAGAGGACAATAATAGGAAAGCTGAGAGACACAACCCTTATCACACCCTTCAACTCTCATAAATGTTTTCTTCTGGTTTGGGTGAAGGAGGATTTGGAGCAGATTTTGTTTATGAGGCTCTGCCGCTCCCTGTGCAGTTTTCTATGTGTACATCCCACAACAGGCATGTAAGGGAACACAGCTCTTTCTTTCTTCTTCTTTTTTTTTTTAATTTCATGGAGATCAAAGTCACATTTGAAACATCATATGAAGATGAAGGTTTTTCAAAATTAAAGACCTGAATTAGGTGTGGGTCTTCATGTCACGTCATCTCTCCGAATGTTTTCATGTCAGCAGAAAAAACAAGAGTGAGGCTTTCTGACCTTGAAAAGAAATGCCTGAGGGAAAGGCTCCTTCATGCAATTTTTAATACTCCTCTTAGTGACTTTTTTTTTCAAACTGCTCTAGCACGATATAGGTTTGAACTAATGAATGTCACGCTCACATGGGGCAGTTCCAAAAATGAAAGACCTCGAGTGACTATTACTGCACTATATGGAAATGTTATCAACATCACCTACATTTCTGACTTTCAAGTGTCTTGGTATCTCATAGTTAGCCTGTCTGATGTGTGAGAGAGACAATCTGGATTCAGTTTCAAACCCATCACATAAAACTTTGCTAAAAAATAAAAGCACATAAAAGGGAGCATTATAAGATGGTTATTTTCTCGTTATCATTTTAATTTGCCTCATTTCTTTTATTTGAAGTGGCATTTCTAAAGGTTGTTCTCAGCAGCAATGTTCCTCCCTAATACTGGGCGAAGTGGGGATCATCTTCAGATCCCTTTGAAAGCTATTTTATTTGCAGAAGACATGGATGAGATTGTCATTGTGGTGCAGCCTTGGGTGTGTTTTATACATTTAACAAGGGACGTCAGTCATACCACTTCTTTCCTGGAGAAGGAAGATCTCCTTCCTTTCAAATACACCCCATAGCAGATGTGTTAACTACTTGAGGGAGGCGGCAGACACCAGTTCTTGCACCACGTGGATTTTGAGAGTCCTCCTCTGATGACATGTTCAGCTCAGGCACAACAACTTGACATGATGAGCTGATCAAGTGAGGATCTGTTATCATAAAGGCAAGTGTTAGGGATGGTGTTGGACCCCTACTGAAGTTAGTGATAAAATATTCCCCAATTTCAATGAAGTCAGTTTTATCCCTCTTTGTTTTGGGCAGGAGTATGAGGAGGGTAGAGGTCACCTTTCAAATGTAGGAGGCTCACTGTAAAAGGCAGTGGACTGGGACTAGGGAGATTTAGTCCTTGTTCTGCCACTGGTTTTCTGGGGCACTGAAATTAAGTTACAGTACTTATTTCTGTCTCAGTTTCTCCAGCAAAAGTGTCTCTGTGTTGAGGTTCAGCCAGAGTTGCTAATTCTCGGACTAGCAACTTCCTTAACTGATGCTAAATTTTTGCCTCCATTTCCACTTTTCTTTCAGGACTGTTGCTTTGGTTGTGTCTCTTTTTCAGTCTTATGTATTTCTCTGACCTTTTTTAACTTCAAGTCACGTAGAACTTCTTTGTGCTAAAATTAATTTCCCTTTTTCATATCCCTTCTCCGGCCGCTTCTTGGATTAGTAAGGCTTTTCAGGATTTTCAGTTGGGACTTAAAAAGCTGGAAGAATATATGTCCTGCCTGAAAGCTGCTGAAGTGAACAGGGAGTTTAAAGAAATGAATAGAGCATGGCATCCTCAGGTCAAAAGTGATCTTGGTTCGGCGATGCAGAGGCACATACCTACAGGGGGGAGGTGGGGAGGTGTTTTGGTGAACTGCAGTGTGATGCCTGCATGCTTGAGCCAGCAGAGGTGTGAGATTGCAGAGTGCAGTGAGGTGTCTCATCTGGTACACATGCTTCTGCAGCATGGTTTCAGAGCTCCTCAGCTTGAGTTTGCTTCAGTTGTTTAACCTGCCATTTACAGCGATCTGCATAAGTTACAAAACCACACATTTGCACTACAGAAGAATAAGATCTGAGGAGTTTTGCCTATTTGACACACATGCATATGACAAGGGACAGTAACACCAGCAACACCACGGGTTTCATAGTCATGAATCCCCTCTTGCCTTAGGAGAAGAGATGCTTAACCTACTTTAGCAAGTAAAAGCAGGGAGTACCTTAGCTTTATTAGTTGGCCTGTGCTGTCTGGGATCCTTCCATGGAAGGAATGATTCATCTGTGGTCTTGTATGATATAACCTGACAAGAAATGAGAGGGTGCTGTAGGAAACATATGAGCTTTTGGTTGACAAAGGGTTAGTTCAAGGAGATGGAGCTTAGCAGAAAGCTGCACCCAGAACCTCATAGTCAAACCCTTCTTGGAGATGCTTCTTGGTGGAGTATGGTCTGGGGTCTGCAGCCCAGGGCCACACAGAAGGTCCCTCCAGCCACATGGCCTCCAGTTGCAGGAGTAAGAGCCAGGGAAGCTGCTGTCTGGTTGAGCTGCTAGGAGGTGATGTTACTCCTTCCCCTTCTTAGTGGTGTTAGTCATCCAAAAAAGGCTATTTCAGTAAAATCATTGTGCCATGGGACTAGTGAATGCAGCTTATAGCGAGGGTTGCTGTTGTGCTGTGACCCTGAGCACATGCTTCCTAGTCTCATTTCTGTTGACTGGTAGCATCTCTTCTACTATGGAGAAATGAAAAGGCCTTGGATTTTTCTTGGCATTATCTCACGTAGCACCCAATGGGTGGTGTATTGTCAAACCCTGGCTACAGCCCCATTTTCTTTGTGGCTGCCTGGCACAACATCCCAAGGAGGTCTGATGGGGTTGAGAAGTTTTCCACCAGCTATGCCCTGAAGCTATTTGCAGTTGGAGCTGAAAAAATAGATTCAAACAATCAAGCCAAATATGTAAAACGGAACTTTTTAGTGGTTGGCAATCTAGTTTTGTGATGTGAGTCCTGGCTTCTCAGTTTGCTTTTATTTTCTTTTGCTATAGCCTTCCTACAACCTCTTACCCCAGACCCACATCAGCAGTGGACCAGTCTGTGGTAATTTAAGCAAAACTGGTACAAAAAGTGAAGGTTATGGCTAATGAGGAAGTGCTGGGAAGAGGTGCCTGTTCCCCCTAGACTGCACCACCAAGGACTCCTGTCCCTCGCTCTGACAGAAAGCCTACAGACATTTTCTCAGTCCTCATTGACTGCACCAGGGTTTGTTTTCATTTCCATGCTCCCAGTGACCAACAGTTTGGAGGGGTCTGCCCACAGCCACAGAGTTTCTCTTGTTTAGTTTTCTTCCAACAACAAAGGTCTCTAAAGATAAAATAGAAATTACTGGGAAAAAAGAAGTGCAAAACCTAGTTTGGTTATATCGTTCTTCCTTTTTCTATAGTTTTCCCCCGAAATAGCTCTAGCAAAAATTTAATCTTAGCCTTCACAGGTTACCGTTTTGAGTAGAATGTATAACGCAACAGAGAGAAAAAAATATCTAATAATCCTTTTTAAAAATAGACACATAGACTGGTTGTGCCTGGGTTATTTTAAACTGTATTTTTCAACACGTTTTGCAATGGCAGAAGAAAATAGGGTCTATAATTCTATGAAGATTGTTTTCATCAGAACATTTCTCATTTATTTTAAATTTACTAGGGAGAATACAGCCTTTGTTTCCTTCTTTAAATTGAAAGTCTGGGCTAGAAATAAAAAAATTTTGTCAGAAGTGACGAAAAATTCAATGGTTAAAGGACTTCTCTCTCAGGAAGAATATTTCACAGCATGCAAAATAATACCTAGGGGTTTTTTTATAAGAAAGGAAAAATTTTAGATATGCTTACATTAAAATTTCCTATATTTGCAAATGTATTTTCTTCACCAAACTGCCTATGTCAAGAATTGGTTTTCTGGGCTGTATTCTCTCATGCCTCACCATTCCAGTCAAGATGTTCAAGAACTCATCCTGCTAGTAATAAAATAGCCTCAGTAGCCCTGAAAGTTGCAATATGTTATAAAATTTTACGGTTTACTCTTGTAAGTTAAAAATACTCCTTCCATAGAGGAAGGTCAGCATTTTGTTTGTTCCATGGAGAAGATCAATAGCAGAGTTGTTTTGAGGGTAGAGAAACTCACCACTGAACAGATAGTGGTTTTTTTTTTCCTCGGGTGTAAGTGATCATGCCCCAGTTAGACACATTTTGTGCAAGCAGGAGGAAAGTCCAACAAGTGGTTGCATATTCTGAGTACTTGGTAAGTGTCTGCTTTTCAAAGAAACAAAAATAATAATGTGAAAAAATTACTTGGATGGTTAAAGAAAACCAGTATTTTGTTCATTGATAAAAATGAGTTTGCTAATTAAGTAGTTCTGATTAAGAGGTGGTGTGAAAACTTCTGTAAACGAATCAATATTTAACAAAAACAAAAGGGAAGCTGATAGAAGTAATTAGCTGGACATTATGAAATGCAGCCGGCTCTTGAGGGAAGATAGAAATGTAAAAAATCTGTGACTAATGAGGTTAAGGAGTTAGGTGCCTTACCCAAATCACATTTATGTCTTAAAACCTGATTAAACACCACATTAAAAAAAATCTTTTATCAGTTTGCAGCAGAGATCAGCAAAGATACAATTTGTTCTTGACCCAGAGTTCATCAAGTTTTGTATCCATGAACATGATGTCCTAGACACCTGTTTGAGATGAGTTTCCCTCTGAAGGTGCTTGATTCTCTTCATTGCTGGTGAAAGGAGCTCTCAGTGATAGGCTAGATAAATGTTAGATAAAGATGAGATTAATCCCCCTCCTTTGGCATCACCAGGAGCAAGAATTTTTGGTCCGTTATGAGTTTGTGTTAAAAGCTATCAGATTTTAGAAGAAAATAATATTGATGTTTACCTTAGGTTCATTGGATTTGCTCTGCTCCTGTTGTCCAGGTTTCTTTCATAGGCAGAAAGGATAGAAACATAAAACAACACTTGGACCTGCAACTTGAGGCTTTATGGAAAAATCTCTGCTGTCATGTGGCCCCTGATTAAATTGCCGTGCAACCATAACACCTCTATGCTGACCCACAGGGAGTATGTCCTAAGGGTGCCCGAGGTAGAGATAAAGTCTGTCTCTATTAGCTGTAATATCTACCCTGATGCAACAAGGGAGAGCCCAAGGCTTTAACATATTGAAGATGGAGCAGCTCAGGAGTGGGGTGAAGTCCTCTACAGAAAAGGTGACACGGTGGGCTGGTGTCCTGCTGCCAGCAATGCTGTTAGGGTGCCGGGACACTGCACCATCTGCTGGGCTGAGCAACAGTGCTAACAGAGACCTACTCCAGTGCCCAAAGGTGTAGCAGGGAAGCCTGTACTGAAGAAGCATCTGCTCCTCTCCCTTCTTTAAAACTGACCAGAGCATTAAAGACAACTGTATAGGGAAACAAGCTGCTTTCCTCACAGCCATTGTCAGGGACCTGCATTTAGGTCCAGAGTTCTAGGAGTGGTTTTTGGGTCATATAACAGGTATTTTGAAACTGAAAAGGAGGCTCTCTAGAAACTATGTATAAGATGTGGGATTCAGGTCAAGAGTTAGACCCCTAAATTTAGGTGTCTACATGTATACTTGGTACCTAGGATTGCATTATACTCAGTAGAGATCAGGTAAATGGAGCCTAAAGCATAGTAAGCTGCCTGCTCAGCTGAATCAGTCCTTAGGACATATGGGTTACATTGGCTAGGGGTGGGATGCAGTGTCCTAAGCACAGGCATCTTTCACCATTTCAGAGGTCCTAGGAGGTCCCAGGGGGGCTCTAGAAGAATACAGGTCTCTGAAGATATCGTGGCATACCCACCAATCCTCTGCAAGCACCCTGAGATTCCTCAAATGGCACCCTGCAGCTCTGATTTGAGAACCTTAATGATGCCTAAAACTCCACTGACTATGATGCAAGTTTATACACTCAGCATAAATGTAGGCATCTAAAATTTAGACTTCTGAATCTGAAATTGAATCATAACCAAGCTCTCACCAGCATCATTTAGTGATGGGCACAGTATGACTGCTGTGTTTAAATGAAATGTGCTGTATTTGTTAGGGTAGCTAAGTGACTTTCCAGACAAATCTTTCTCTGCTCTGAGCAGACAATCCTTTTAACCAGCCTACTTCCAGTCCCGACTGCTGGATGCTTTTCAGACGTAAGATGGCAAAGGTAAAACCTTTCTACTATGCCCCAAACAGGCAGGGAAGCATGAACTCTGGCCAACTTGCTTACCCCAGCAGATGCTAGGGGACTTGCAGGCACAGTAGCTCTGTTCTGCTGTGCCCTCACCTCCCCCTTGCCTTGGTCAACATCTCACAGCTTGACATGAGGGGTGCATGGACACTGCAGGACAAGTACAACAAAGGGAGGGCGGGAGCAGCAAAAAAGTTGCTTTGTGTATGAGCCATCATCTGAAATCCCTTATTTCCTCAGTCGCCTTGAGGCAACACATCTTGTTTTTCCCACAAACAAGCTTTGTGATCAGTAGCTGTAACTCAGATGCTTTATTAGACTTCAGAAATGCTCATAGCCTGCTAGAAAATCACTTTGTGGGGTAAGTGCTGCCATGTTCACTCTCGCACTCAGGTTGTCATTAAAGCACCCTGAGAGGACCCTTCACTCCAGGTGCCTTTTTGGGTTCTCCCTGTTTGTGGTAGATGCTATCCCAGCCTTTTTCACTGGATTTTTCTCTGGTCTCTTCAAGCACACTGGCCTTTGGCTCACTCAGATGCTGCAAAGCACCTTGTATCTCAATTTTTCACTTAGCTCCTGTGGACGTGTGGTGTGTGTGGGTGTGTGGGGGTGTGGGGGTGTGTGTGTGGGGGTGTGTGTGTGTGAGAAGGGGAAATGGTATTTAAAATTTGCCAACCTTCAACTTCATACTACTGCATGTAAAGCAAACCCCCAAACCATTCACTTCTAAGCTTCTGCCTTGATTCCCAGAGTTTTGATTTAATCTTAAAATATTTAATCATTTCCTTGGCAAATGACACTGAAATTGGACAGATGGTTTAAACTTAGCTCTCTTCCCTGGAGAAAAGCTGCTCAATTAAAACAACTGTAGCTCTCACACATTCTATTCATCCTTATCAGCCTGTCCCAATTAATCCTCTAAATGCAATGTTACATAACATGGAAACCTGTCTCTCTCATTTACTTTTCCATCTTCTCATTATTTCCTCCCTGTTTACTTACCTACATGGCATTGTTGGGAGTCAGGAGGAAGCTGCTGGGTGGGGAGCGGTGTGTGAAACTTCCAAGTCACCTGTTAGAGGGAAAGGGAGGGATATGCATAAGCCACCACACTCCATCACTCATGCTTTTACTCTCTGATGTTATTTTTCTCCATGGGCAAATGTTCTTTGCAAATCCTTAAACCAGCAGAATTAAATTTCTATTATGCTGTTTTCTGTGTAGCTGCATAATCCCTTTCTGCTGCTAATGCTGGAATTGCCTGGCATTGTGGTATTTGCTGCTTGTGAAAATGTGGTTTTGCATGTGCTGGGGGAGGATAGTTTGTTTAGCTTCAGAAAGGAGACAATTGGAGATGGGCTCAAAAAGACCAGAGTAAATGGCCATAACTTCCCACTGGAAACTGGGACCTCTAACACTGTTAATCTTGCCTTTGTAGTACCACCTACATTGTTTCACCCTACCACAGTATTAAGAATGATAACTTGGATTTAATAGGCCTGGATCTAATTCAGGCAGTCAGCAAGGATGAAGTTCTACCTCAAGAAGCACCAGCCCATGTTTCAGGGCCGTGATCCCACAGAAGGGTGAAGAGCAGGTCTGGGCACAGGCACACACACACACTGGGTCCCCTGGCTCACTGGTACCTGGTAGCTTGGCTGTATGTTGGGCTCGATGCATCCTTGAGTTAGTCTGGTTCAGGGTAGCTGGTGATGGCTTGAGCTGGTATGGGTCCTATGTGGCCTTCATGTGCCCAATGGCCATTCAACAGTGTCAAGGTGAGTCTCCAGGCCCCATGGGCAGGCTCAGATGGCACCTAGTGAGAGTGTTACTTGGGGTTCCCACTGGAGGAGGATCTGGGTTCAAGGAAGAGCAAAATTCATGCTTAGGCTGGCTTTGTTCAATCTACCTTCAGATTGTAAGGAAGGAGACCACCCCAAAATGTCATCTTTGGCCATTGTGGTTCTACTCAAAATGTCAGGCTAGGCATCACATAGTTATCTGCTACTGGTTCAGATCTGGTATATAGGGCAATAAAACCAAAATATGAAGGACTTTGAAACTAGTCCTGCTTTGTGTGGGTGGTAGGAGTCCCTTACAGCTTGAATTTTTCCATTATTCTGCAGACTGAGAATATTAAGTGCAATTATCCCTTTAATATTTGTATTAGCAAGGACAATCATGAGGAAAAGTCAAACAAATTCCACTGGACTTTTCCTCTAAATAAATTAATAGAAAAAGACAATCTGCTTTACATATTTATTTAAACACCTTCCTAGAGTATTGTTGTCTTGTTTTGTTTTTCCTGAATAATTCCTTTGGCTGCTAACTGTGCTGAATAATTTGCTGCATGTAGAGGGGAAAACCTCACATCTTTAATACACCTGGACTTTTCTTTGGATTCTACAGTAATTAAAATAAGGTTTTGTTAGTTTTCTAGGCAGATTTTTTTTTCTTTTTCTGCAGCACTGTTTCGTTTAGTGTCAGTTGAGGATATAATTGAATGCTAAGCCATGAAAGCAGAATATTCTGTTTGAAACTGAAGAGATTTGTGGGAAGCCACTGAAAAGTAGCAATTTTACTCAGTCTCTCTATAAAAAAGAAAAACTTACCTAATAATCCTGCAAGTCAGAAATAGAAACAATTTATTGACAGGGCAAGATTTTTTCCCCTTTGTTTTTCCAGTGCTACATCCAAGGCAGTAATTAAATTTGGAAGCTAATGGGAGACAGCTTACCTGGGGAATTATTCCACTGCTTCATTCTCCAGGAATTCTTCTGAGTATTCAGGGAAATTTCAAGACCTCTTAATTCCTTCCTGTTGTTTTGAGATTTATTTGTGTGTATCACATACTAAATCATTAATATCCCTAAAAGGCATACACTTGAAGAAAAAACAAAACACAACCAAAGCAAATCTTCATGGCCTAAGATATCTGTAAGCTTTTCCAGGATTTCTGTTACTTGGAACAAGTCAAATCACTGATCCTTCATAAATCCAAATAGTTACAACTATGCCTAGAGTACTTCTTTGTAGTAAAAAGTCCAATGCTATTATGTTTAGGTAATATGTTATCAGGAAAGGTATCTCTGCCATTCAAAAAGGGGAATTCTAAAGATATGAATTGAAATGTTGATTTTGTTTTTATCATTCTTGCGAATTCTTCTCTTCTTTTGGCAAAAACATTTTGACCTAAATTTTCCCTGCTGGAGTTCCTACTACAATTCAGCCTTCCTACAAGGCTGAACTGAACCACTCACTTTTTGTGTCTCAGTCTTCCCAAGTGCAGGAAAATTATATTCTGGTTATGGAATAGTGTTGGGGAGTTAATTTTGTTTAGATTCACCAAGAGCCCTGGGGTCCCCAGCAACAATGGATTTTGAAGGTATAAAGTCTTCTTGTTGCTGTTGGAACAACCAACTCAAAAATATTTGTAAATAAATGAATGGAAATGCAAACTCACATAAGACCTTGATTGTTTCATTTCAAGCAGTCAACTCTGAATGCTTCTAATTTGTGAAAATTAATTATGAAACACAACCATATGTCCCTGTAATTACAAGAAAATAGATGGAAGCTGAGGAGACTGGCTGCATTCTGTGCATGAATAAATCTCATGAAAGACGCTGGCCGTAATTACTCCTAGAGGGAATTCAATCCAGTCACACGCCCATGGGCTTCCTCCGTGTCATCCCACCATAGTGCTACATATTGGGGTAACATGAAACTAAATCCTCTGAAAAGTATTTACAATAGTAAGGTGCTGACACTTTATCTTGGAAGTGGAGGAGTGAGGGATGGGTTTGCGGTGGTGGCTGAAGCACCCCTCACTCTCCATCTTTTAACAGTCACCATTAGTTCTCATGCCCAGGTCACCTCTGAAACCTGGGGAGCAGCAGGGACTACCACTAAACTAGTTTCCCTCTGTCCCCACTGTCGGGCAGCAAGAGAAAGTAGGAGAGAGCCATGTATGCAATGGTGAAGCTTCAAATTGGTCCTGAAGTACTCAGGCTGAGCTGGAGCAGTTCAGTGCTGGCTCGACTTGGAGATGGCTTTGTGGTAAGCAGGTGCTGGCAGCTGATCAAGTCTTTGCTGCCAGGGGATCCTGGAATTTATTACTCATTATCTTTAGGTTTACTGCAGTCAATATCAATGAAGAAATGTACACCTCTGACTCAGACGTTGTATTGCAGGATTAATTTATTGGCTTGTGTGGAGTTACTACTCCTGCTCCCCACTGATGGGGCTGGAACAGAGCTCCATAAGGGTGTTGGTGAGGGTCACATAGAGAGGCACCATATCTGGAGCAACCAAAAGATTTGAAGCAGTATGGTTGCTATTTTCTTTTGACTGGCTGTGCTGGTAGAGCAACAAGGATATGATCTTCAAAGTCCAAGACAACAAGAAAGCCTAATGACTAATCTTGATTCAACCAGGGTTATGTATGCAACTCTTTCAGGCTTTCGTTTGATCTCTAGATGATCCCTGGTTATTGAACTTATGTTATTAACCTGATCTCTCTAGGACACTGCTGCCAGGTTCATTGATTGGTGCTTTCAGTTAAGCGACTGGAAGGAAAAAAGGATAGGAAGACACTTGAAGCTGCGTTCATCATGGCAGGCTCAGTATCACAGTATCCTCTTCAGAACTGTCATCATCCTGCATGGAGCCTTTGCTATTAGAGATGATTCCTTGTGACACCATGTGATTTAAAAAT
Source organism: Brachypteracias leptosomus (assembly GCA_013401335.1). Lineage (NCBI taxonomy): Eukaryota > Metazoa > Chordata > Aves > Coraciiformes > Brachypteraciidae > Brachypteracias > Brachypteracias leptosomus. The sequence continues at coordinate 19,704 of VYZX01006539.1, forward strand.
TACTGCACAGACTCTGACATTGCTTTGCATATCTGTGTGGCCATCTGTCCATCAAAGAGGCAGCTCAATAAATGAATACGCAGCTGAACACAAAAGTGCACATCCATCTTACACCCAATAATTTTATTCTAAAAGCTGTGCGTGAAGCTCAGCTCCCCTCTTACTATTTTTTCCCTCTGGAGTCTCTATTGTTTTAAGAGTGCAGTAACCACTATAATGCGTGTTTTATTTATTAGACTGTTAAATATTTATTCTCTTTTTTTAAGACTTTGACTATAATTAAATGACTGCTGTCAACCACCTTACACCTCCAACAAATAGGCCAAACAGATACAAAGATATGTCTAAGAATCAAGGCTTGAGGCCCCGAAGCAGCCTTCCAAGTGTAACAGAAAACATGGTGGGATCAAAGAAAACCTGCAGCCCTAACATGCTTGACTAGCAAAGGTTCAGCCAAGGAAATACTTCATGTAAACATCAAAAAGCAGGAGCAGATTTTTTTCTTTTTTTCTCAGGACTGCCTGCAGACTTCACAACCCATTTTCCCCTTTTTTATCCCCCTTGTCCCACAGGTGCTCCATGTGGTAACCTTTGGCATTTTGTATCCTGGGAGCAGGACATTTCCCTTCCTTTGGTGTGTCAATAGCAATTTGGTTTTCTCTGATACCAAGTTGAAAAATTCAGCTGGAAAGTCCAATACATGTGACTTAAATGTGTGACAAATGTGAGCTGACTTCAACAGTCATTTCAAGTAATCTGTCAAGATATTGAAGTTCTTGGGTCAATTTGAAAATGAGAGAAAAAGCCATTAATGTCTATGAATGTAAAACTATCATTGACAAAGCAGAACGCCTTTAAAGAGGGTAGAGAAAGGTATATGGAAATAGTTTCTGACGACTAGAGCAAGGTGAATATTGAATGCGTACCCCTTGCTTTGTCAGTTTGGGGTTTTTTTTTTGTTTTTAGACATTTGATATACAATATGTTTTATTTATAGAAGCATCATATGAAATTCACAGCCCCAGAGAAAACCCTGCTCAGATTTGCCAGCAGTTAGATTTGATTTTTGTATTTAAACCTAATTTTTAAATTCTTCAATTATAGGAATGATGGAGTTAGAGGTTGGGCACAGCATTACACAAACCCATCAGCTTAACTGCAGCTCACTGAAATGATAAGTACTGTGAGACATTCTAACATCACAAAATTTGTTTGTGTTCTTAATTAGGGTGAAAAGTTGGAATTTTGAAATGTTTTGTAGAACAGAAAAGCTGAAATATTTCTGGTGGGAAACATTAGACAGATTTCTTGAAATGCAGCGTTTCAGTGGTGTCAAACTGTGCCATGAATGTCAGGCATTTTCATCTAATAAGGTGAAAAATATATTCCACCCTGTCCTGTCCTGCTCTGTTCTATTGTCAGTGCAATGGGAAGAGAAAAGGGCGGCTTGAGATGAAACAAGACAATGAATTTTGATTTTGAATTATTCAGAAACTAATTTTTCTATGGAAATTACCAAATGGGAGCTCTGCCTGGGAAACAGCACTTCCTTATACAGTGCCATCCCCCATGTAGTTCAATAGCAGCAGATAAAATACGTCATGTCTACTTTGTCTGCTCCTTCCCACCAGCACTTTCCTCATCCTCGTTACTACTCCTGCCCTGTGACATTGGGCACCCTCATCCTGCAACCAAGGTCCACAGCTACTCCTGGCATTGGTCACTGGAGCTGTGTAGGGGCTCTGCTGGAATGGCCCCACCAGGACACGACACTGCTGTGCCAGGCAGGCAGTTTCACCTTTAAACAAAAGTGGGGGTTTTCTACCCAAGGCGTGCACAGTCTAAACAGAGCTGACAACTCTTTGTTAGCCCATCTTGTGAACCTGGTTAAATACAGCTGGATGATACGTCTTTGAAAAGAGAGATCTGTGTGGCCTGGGGTTGTTGCTTTCCACAGCATGTCTGCTTTGGGGGTGGGCTGTTTTGGGAGGGACATCTCTCTCTCACAGAAGTATGAGCTATGTCTATGTCCTCTTTGGACTGTGGTTAGGCAGCTTGGAGGTGTGACATCTCTTCTGGAGATTTCTGTAGCTTTGGACAGGCTTCCAGAGCAGCTTGTGGGGTTGTCCTGCAATCTGTGGCCAACAAAGTAAGACAGTCATTTGAGCAGTAGGTCTACCAAGTGAAAAGGCTCCAGTGGCAGCAGTGACCAGCATATCCTCGTGGTAGTCTTGTCAGCCAATACAGCTACAGGGGGGAAAGTGAAGAGTTTTTTACTGAGAACTAGATTTTAAAATTACACAGGGAGCAAACAGGACCTGGTGGGATTCCTGTATGTGTTTCAGTGTCTGCCTTGGATGCTAATGGGGGTTAACCTCAACATGATACTGCCCTGCACCTTCTGGAGCCAAATATGAAAAACCTGAAAACACTGTCGATGCAGCTGACACAGACTCCCACTGGGCACAGAACATTTCTGGTTATGGAGGTGGATCCTCCATTTGTTACTCACTTTGTTTCTTCTTGGTTTAAGATCTAAAAGATGTTAAGCGGTTTTATTTCCTGCTCTGTTTTCTCTGAGTCTGTAGTCATGGATGAGAACATGGCTATGGAATTTACAAAGAGACCTGTTCAAGTGTTTTAATTGTAACACTAGTGTGGAATTTGGAACACTGTCTTTTTAATGAATTGCATTCGAAAGGACTAATTAGTATTCCAACAAGGTGCTGTTTGTTCGTGTGCCTATCTACCATGCAACCTACTACTAACAAAGCACAACACTCACATCTGTCCAAGATATTAATCATTCTTCAGCAAGAGAAAATACCTCATTTTAATGGCTGTGCCATTCTAGACATCCCATTATTGAACAGTCATGCAGTACAGAGCTTGCACTGGGCACAGATATCTACTGAGGCAAAGACCATGCTGGGAGCCGTAACCATCCAAAAGCAGGCTGGGGACAAAGAGGGGATTTTGCAGACTTGGTTAATTCTAGTAAGCTGAACATTTAAATGTGGTTGAGGTAGGGATCCTCTTAGTGAGATGAGTGAGTAGGGTACCTGGGACACCTAATGCGGTCATTTTGGGGGAAAGAGCAAAAATCCTCCTGTTCTCACTCATATTGTGATATTCATCAAGTATTTGGCTCCAATGCAGGCTCCACACACTCTAAGCTTCCATTTTGTGCTGGATGGCTACAGTCCTTACTCTTGTCAACCCCAGTGCAGCCTTCCTCTCTGTGAGGGGTTTAAAAGTCTATGGCAGGGCGGGACACTTATTAATGACAGGCATTGGAGAAAATAATTGGATTTCATCGATCTGACTGTATATAACCACTGTTTATCAGTCTTACTGAAAGCCCAGACACTGATAATGGTAAGGGAGAAACATTTTGTCTATATATGGGATTAACTGAGCAAATATGATCGTTTAAAAAATAGGGGAGATCTGGTCAGAAGGAGAAGACTACAGTGTCAGTGGCTTGCTTGGCTGTTATGATATCGCTGTGTTTTAACTTCAAATTCAGAAGAAATAACAGGGATAATTTTTCTTCACTGAGGGCGAAGATTTATTTTTTATTCTTTCAAGAGCTGTTTGCTTGGCAGGGGATAGACTCCATTGACAGGTGATTTAAAAACTGATCAATAGTGTGGTGAACCCTCTCACCTTCTCTGGCTTTTTGACAATGCTCCAGCTGAGCCCGGTGGCAGGATCGTTGGGCAGAGATGGAGAGGTGCTGGTGATGCTGCTGCAATGCTGCCCAGCTGCTGACCCAGACAGACAGGGTTGGCCAGGTCACATGCAGCTGTCAGATGTGTGCCCCCCACCCTTGGAATGTGCTTGGGGCACTGCTGGAGCAGGATCACCTCTGGAGGGGATCAGCCAGAGAGGAATGCACGGTGCAGTGTATCCATTGGTTTTGGCTTTGAGCCCGAGCTCCTGAATTAACAAACCGGTGGGTTTGTATGCTCCCTGCAACAGCACCATGCTCCTTTGCTGCCTGGGCTGGCTTGAGAAGGAGGATATTAATATTAATATTAATGCAGCATTTATTTCTCTCATGTTCTTGACATTCAAAAAAGTGAATGTATAATATACAGAGGTCAAGGCAGGCTAGTCCTGCCATTTCAGAGAGAACAGGAGAAGACGACAAAATAGCTCTCTTCTGTGAGTTCAACATTTCCATGAGGGTATTTCTGACTCGAACCTTTTATCACTCCTGATAATTTCTAGGCATTGCTCTATGTATCTGTATACACACACATATACTCACAAATATACAGATATATGCAAATACACCACTATAGCTCAGGATCAGCTTAGTTGACTTGCGGTTCTCCACTCACGCACAGAGGAGTGTGTTTCTTTCAGTTACTTGATCAAGGAGCAGTCACTAACAAACCCCTAAACCTGGCTGAAAGATCCTAAACTGATAAATCTCTTTTCTCCAGAGATATGAGGTTTCATTTTGGCTGAACAATCCTTCACACATTTGGGTTTCCAATGACCCATTTGTAGCTTATCAATTAATTTTCATATTTCTGCTCTATGGAGATGTGGAATTAATTTCCTGCTGGAGAGTTTACTGGAATGATAATGTGCAGGTGGCTTGAGATATAGCATAAATATATTATGCTTTGGTATGTCTCATTTATTATGTAAATATGCATAGACTCTGTGCAGATGAAGCAACTTGATAGCACAGCAGGGCTGTGCATTGGCTGGCAGTCGTTTGCGAGGTTCTTCAATAATGCAAGTCAAGCAGTGACTGCAGAAGCTGTGGCTTCAAAGAGGGTGCTCTCCCTGCAGAAGCTGGAGGATACGAGGCTGTTCTCATAATTTTGTTTTGATGGCTTTTACCAGTGCTTGCAAGCAGTGAATGAAATGCAAGGGAAAGGATGCAAGACCTCCATTATTGCGAAGGCTGTAATGGCATTGTATGCCTGTTGTCCTTGGAAAGGCCCTTTATTTCCTGCTTTTTGTATAGCAGCCTTCACCTACTGACCTTAGAGGAGTAAGGCAGCATCCAAGCAACACAATTCAGTGCCCATATTAGTGTGTGGGCATTTGAAAAGCTATCTGCTCACTAATCTTGGGACCTTTAAGGTGTTTTTATTGGAAAGGTGGCCTCTCTTGGTTTCTGTTGACTGTATTTTGGGAGAGAGATTCTCACTGTTCCAGGAACTGAACCCAAAGAAAACCTAGCTCCAGCCATAAGACTTTGGAGAACAAGTATGTGTTATTTGTCCCGAGTTCATTGCTTCAGAGGGGCTGTGTCTGTGATCCCTGCATCCTGCAGCTATTGTATCATGAAAGAATCACTGTTATATCTAGGGGACGGCATCAGACTTTCTCATTGTTTTACAAGCAGAGAGCCTCAAAAAAGCCATTAAGAAAAAAAAGTGACGAAGGGACACATTTTTGTTGTTGTGCTCCATGCACTTCATGATATTGTGTCCTGGAGGGTGAAGGGAACCGGCCTTTCCTCCCGTCCCAGGGTGAGGACTGCTCACCTACAGGTTGGGGAGCTACTCTTTTGCAGCCTGTATGATGTTACTTGATCCTGAGTTATGCTCAGGTCACACAGAAGCCCAGGCTTCAAGGTGCTGGAAGCGGCTCCTGCTCTAGATACTGATACAGGGCTGTCAATGTGTTTGATTTGTAAATGACAATGTTTGCAGGAAATATTTCATACCACCACGACAGTTGGTTTCACAACCTTTTTAGATAGGTGCAGCCATAAACCAGACACTTCCATGGGAGTTACTCTTTGCACAGGGTTTGGCAGTGTTGCTCAGGGACTCGCAGCTCGAGAACATCCCTCCAGTGTTGTCTTTTCCTTCCAAAGCCCTCTGTTTTGCATTCAGCTACACTCAACAGAAACAGCTGAGACAAATCTGCCACTGCTGCTCACTTCACAATGATTTGCAAAACAGATCTGAGCCTGAGCAGTTGTTACCCAAATTGGGCCTCAATGTGCAATTGAAAACTAGAAAACAAACAAACAAATGCAGCAAATTGTTGTACTATGTGCCTCTCCACAAGACAGGCTCGAGGAGGGATGTTTGCTCTTTCTTTCCTCAGAAAGGCAGGCAGGTTGCCAGATGCTTTCCTTGTTGACAGAGCAGCAAAGCCCGGGAGAGGCCCGTTCTGCCATCAGATGAGCAGGAAAGCTTCCCAGTGCTGTCAGGAGTGGCAAAGTGCATCCTATGAGGGCAGAGTTTGGCATCATTATAACTAACTCCTGGAATTTTTTCCTCCACTTGCGTTTGGCAAGATGTTAAGAGATTATAGCTGTGTACGTGCCTGAAGCTTTAAATGGGTCTGTAGATAGATAAATATTCCTCTGCAAAGAGAATACCTCCTAGACATCAAGAGTTGTTAATACCTCAGGGGATGCTCTAAATATGCACAAGAAAGGGAGGAAGGGGCCATGTGAGGAGCAGATGCAGGATTGTTATTACGATGGCCTTATCTCCCTTTTACTTAAAAAAAACAAGTTTCCAATGAGCTTCTCCTCTCTTGCATGCCATGGAAACAGTAGTATCTGCCAGAACAAACACTGTGCAACCTAATGACCATTCTCTTGAAAACACCACTATAAAAAATTCAGCACCTGTGAGCAGTTTATGAAGTCCTGGTACAGCGTGACCTAAAAATTCAAATCAAAATAGTTTTTTGCCTATTCACATTGATTGAAAGGCTGATGCACAGCTGTTAGTTTGGGATCTGGTTGATTTTTCAGCTCTTTTAGTTAATGACTGAAACCAAAAAATAGTCAGATTACTCTTTGAGTCAAATGACTTAAGCCATGAGCTCCCTTGGACAACCTTGATCTTGGTGATGAAAAAGTCTTCACTCTTATATGGCCTGATTCAGCCAGAGTTTCTCTGGAGGATACTCCCAAGAAGCATCAATCACAGCTTAAATCCAGCTTTCATATTGCAGCACCTTGCCCTTGCAGCTAGCGGTGGAAAACAAGTTTGGTGGTGCCGGGTGGAGAGGTAATGTCCTGATTTCTGGTGAACCACACCCAAAACCAGCAACAAGGCTGCATGTTACAACAGCCTTTGTGGTTCACTATCTACAGGCAGAAACAACAGGTGGTGGAGAGCAAAGGGCTGAAAGCTGTAGTGTCAGGTGTGTCTGTACAGAAAAAGCCTGGCCTGGAAGAAGCAGCAGCAACTGGTATGTCGGTGTGCGAGCCTAAAACAGGAGTTATTCCCAGATTTATATGGGCAGGTCTCAGCCCTCCTCAGTGCCTCGGTTTCCCAACACAGACAGTGCTCGCAGAGATGGCTGACCAGCTCATGTAGCTCTTCACTTATTACTGTCTCACCTGCTTTTGATCAGCTTCTTCTCTGTGAAGCACACTGCTTAAGCAAAACAGATATTTCACTTGAGTGCTCATGTTGGGATCTGGGATTGTTCTTTAAGTCCCTGTGAATTGAACTTTCACTGAAATAACAAGTAGAAATAATGTAAAGAAATTCCCTTACCCTTTTAGTTGATCGGTGCCCTGCTCTTCTTGGGCTTGTCTGGAAGCCCTATAGTTCAGGAGAGAAATTTTCTTGTGATACTGTTGTTGCAGGTTTGTATAGGCAGAAGGTTTAGGCGGGATGGTGTATAGAAAGGGTACAATTTCCAGTTTGGTTTTAGAATGATAGAATCACAGAATCATTTAGGTTGGAAAAGTCCCTCAAGATTACCGAGTCCAACTGTAAACTTAACACTGCCAACTCCACCAACAAACCATATCCCTAAGCACTCCATCTACACGTTTTTTCAATGAAAGCAATGGTAAAAGCATTTGAACGTGGATTGTCAGCGAGTTTGTGCATTTTGAAAATGCCTGTGTTGGGAGAGGAGTGTGTACAAGTGCAATTTCCAAATGAAAACAAGAATTATTCATGAGTTTATAATAATCACTCATGCCTCTCATCTAGAGCTAGTGCTTCTCTGGTGGCCTTCTTTCATCCATCTGCAGACAAGAGTTGTAGCAGAAAGTGCTATTACTGTGAGCTAGCTTTCTATTAATAATGCATATATTAAAAGTGCTTTTTCTGAGGTCTGCATGCCTTTTCCATGCAGTAGAAAAGTGATGACAAACATAATTTATGCCTGCTCTTGTAGATCTTTGTTCTTTGTCCCATGGCAGAGAATTGCTCATGTGTCCCATGCCTCTCCCTGCCCTCAGAGCTTGATGCACATGGGGAGGACGTGTGCTTTCTTGGCTGCCACCAGTCTCAAAGGGTCACTCAACCCTTGTGTATCAGAGGGAATGGATGGGATTTCAGTATTTTGACTGTACACCACACAGAAGAAGAAAACATCTGGAGCCAGTGGGCTAGCCTTCCACTGGGCCCTGCTGCTGCTGGCAGCTTGTTGGTATCCAAGGGGTGAACAGTAAAACAAAGAATGCACTTTAGTCATTGCTGGTGTTTCCATTGATATTGATGTATTTTTCTCCTGATCTCAGAGCATCCCTGCAGTGTAGAATCTCTCTGTTATCAGATTATCTTTTATGATACAGTTGGTTTAGAAAAAAGGTTTTGTTGCTACAGAAAATTGCAACTTTTGGGAGAAATACCAAAACCTGAAATACTTAAAATACATTTCCACAACTAGCAAGGCAGAGCAATAAACTTGGTCCCTGTCTAAGGAATAAGATAGACACTGTTTTCTGAAAAGTCACCCCTTTCTCTTCCTTTTCTGGGGAGATGTGTGGTGTATCCAGGATTGCAATAGGTCCAAGATTTTAACTTCCATATGGCGCAGTAGTGTCACCATGGTGATTAGAAGAGGTTCCTAAAGACTGGAGAGGAGAAAATGCCACTCCTACTTTCAAAAAGGGCAAGAAGAGCAGTCCAGGGAACTACAGTCAATCTCACCTCAGCCCTTGAAAAGATGAAGGAGAAAATGCTCCTGGAAACCATTTACAAACACTTGAAGGGCAGGAAGGTTGTCAGGAGTAGTCAGCATGAGTTTACAAAGTGGAAATGAGTAGCCTGGTGGATGAGGGGAGAGCAGTGGATACTGTTTACCTTGACTTTGGTAAGGCTTTTGACTATGTCTCCCATAACATCCCCATAGACAAGCTGATGAAGTGCAGATTAGACAAGGGGGCAGTGAGGTGGATTGAAGTTTGCCTCAAAGACTGTGCCCAGAGAGTAGTGATCAGCTGCATGAAGTTCAATTGGAGGCCAGTTACTAGTGGCAGACCCCAGGGATCAATACTGGGACAAGTACGGCTTAACATATTTATTAATGACCTGGTAGATGGGACAGAGTCCACCTTCAGCACCTTTTCAGATGATAAAGAACTAGGGAGATACACCAGATTGTTGTGGTGCCATCCAGAGGGACTTCAACAGGCTGAAGAACTGTGTAGAGAGGAATCTCATGAGGTTCAACAAGGGGAAATGCCAAGTCTTGAACCTAGGGAGGAACAACCACATGCACCAGCATATGCTAGGGGCTGACCAGCTGGAAAGCAGCTCCACAGAGAAAGACCTAGGGGTTCTGATAGACAGCAAGCTGACTATGACCCAGCAATGCACCGTTGTGGCAAACAGCCTCCAGGGCTGTATTAGGAGAAGTGTTGGGAGCAGGTCAAGGGAGGGGACTTTTCCTTTCTGCTCAACACTGGTGAGACCACATCAGAAGTGCTGGATCCAGTTCTGTGTTCCCCAGTACAAAGGAGATATGGACATACTGGAGCAAGTCTAAAATAGGGCCATGAAAATGATGATGAGGCTGAAACATCACTTCTAGGAGGAAAGGCTGAGAGATATGGGTCTGTTCAGCCTAAAGAAGTCTTGAGGAGGGCGTAAATATCCAATGGGAGGGATGAAGAAGAGGGAGCCAGACTCTTCTCAGTAATGCCCACTGACAGGACAAGAGGCACTGGGCACAAATCATAAAAGAAAAGGAAATTTAATCTGAATGCATGAAAACAGTTCTTACCTATGACGGTAGTCAAACATTGGCACAAGGCTGCCCATAGAGGTTGTGGAATCTTCATCCTTGGAGATGCTCAAAACACAACTGGACAAAGTCCTGGGAAACCTGCTGACTCTGGTGACCTCCCACTGACTCTGCTTGGACTGGGAGTTTGACTAGATGATCTCAAGAGGTCCCTGCCAACCTCAACTGTTCAGTGATTCTGTGATATTTTAGCTGTGAAATTTGCTTGCGTCTGACAAATAAAAATGCTTTCAGGGAAATGATTACTTTAAGTGTAAAACTTGAAATACAGACAAGAAAGAAATCCTGAAAGTAGCCCCAAAATATAGGTCCAATATTCACCAGTGATGAGACCTGCCAGTTTTTAATGTTTTTTAAATTACCACCTGACAGATAGCAGAGATCCTCCTCTGAAAGTAGTGGCTTTCAGATGGGTTTTCTGTGTTTCTTGATATACTATGATAAATGGAAGCCTGACATACCTCTACATGCAAGAAAATGTGTTATTCCCCAGATAAGATGTCTGTCTTGGTTATTTTCTGAAAGTAGCACAGGGCAGATACATATATGCAAAGCTTAAGGGACAAAGGAATTTTTTTGATTATTTGTCAAGCACCACCTTGTTTCTAATTCATTATAAATGAATAAACCTGTCACTGAGCTGAGATAAATTGCTTGAAGTTCCTGAGAACTTACTGCTGGCAACCTTTGCTTCACAGATCTGACCTGCCCTTGCTGAAGTTTTCTTGGTCATCTGCTACATGCAGTGCTCAGGTCCCTCATGGATGGCTCCTACATGTATTTCATCATTAAGCTTGGAGTTGGATACCACATTTTTTCTTTCACTCTGTCTTGCATATGAGAAATATGTAGTTGTATAAATACAAGCATTTACTTTATAGATTGACTTTGTCACTTCCATCTATACAAGAGGTGGTCTTTTCACCATCCCCAACCCCCCTTTTATTCCAGTCTATATTTATAATATGCCTTGGATCATCATCAGTCGCATCTTTTATTTCTCAGTATCAGTTCTATCACTCAACCAGGGAGGCACTGAAGCAGTTTTTCTTTGTTTGCTTGAGTTTTTTTCCCCTGCAGTTATTTATGCAGCCATGAAAAAGGTATAAGGATTATGCACCAGCTATAGTGACAACCAAGGCACTTATTCTTAAGCCCTACTCTTGCTAAAGTAATGTTTGGAGGAACACTGGAATCCTCCTGTTGTTTCCATTGAGATCTAGGGTGTAATGTGGGGGCATAAGACAACCCTTGTGTTTACTAGCTTGGAGAAGATGAATCTCACATTTTCAGTTCAGTGGGACTGACTCATGTATCTACAAAAGCCTGGTACTCTCCAGAATGGAGCAGCAGAAACAATGCAAGTCAATGGAGGTTAAGAGCAGGATATTTGGAAGTGGCCAAGTCCTGCTTTGAAAGGTGAAACAGACTGTTTAGCATTCAACTCACATCATCACTCAGCCTCAGTTAGTCTGGGAGGTGTTTATCTCACCTTTGAAAATGGACCTTAGGCTCTGAAAGAAGAGATATGTTATTCCCTTTGCAGGGAAGCAGTTCAGAACTGTTAGGCTTACTGCTCCAGTGCAAATGAGTTTTCTTAACTGTATCAATAGATATGTTCTGAAGATGAAACTCAGGCATCTCTGGTTTTGGAAATTTATCCCAACTCATCATAGTATGAGAAGGCTCTCAATATGTTTCTCCTTTTAAAAAACTAACCTATATTTTAAGCCAATTAATCTTCCTTCTCATGTCTCAAAAAAACCTAATTGAGATGCTGTTTCAAAATCCATCCCACTATTTCATGCCTGCTTTCACCTTTAAACATCACACTCCTGCTTTCAAACTGTTACATACATAACCTTTATGAAGACTGAAAGATACCTTGCATTTGAGGGGCAGCAGAACCAGCTGGTGCACCTCGCAAATAGCATCTATACACCTACATCTGTTTGATGATAATTTGTACTGCATAGATATAAAAATATACACAACTTGTTTCTCTGTTATTGATAAGAAGGCATAATTAGCTCTGAACAGTTCAGAAAAACTATATAACTATTATTTTTTAAGTGTATTGGAAGAGGTAGACTTCCAGACTGTGAAGGACATTCACATGTCTGAATCAGGTTGAAAGTTCATGAGAGTTGAGGGCTGACTTTCTCTGCACACCCTCCAGTCATAGCTCCCTGTGTCAAAAGCCATCCTGACTCTGTTGGTCCTTGCTCATGTGAGTATCCTTAAAAAGGCTATTTGGTGAGATGTGGTGAGACCTGCATCTCTGACTTCTCAGATGTTGCTGTCTGGGTAGTTGAGTTTCTCCATGTGGTCCCCTGGCTGTTATGTCTGTTTGCCTCCCTGGCAGCAAACAGGCTACATCGGTAAATATCGGAAGGGTAAAGCTACTGTGCATCTAGGGTTCAAGTCAGTTCCCCTGCTCCATGCTGTGGGACATCTCACTCCAGGGATGTCCTGCTGGTGGTCACAAGAAGAGAAGCCCTTGGTCTGAACTGGACAGACCCTGCTGCTTTGCCCTTGTGGTGCAGAACAGGATGTGAATGTGAGACAGAGAGAAGGCTCTGACGTGGAGTAGCTGATGCCAATGACTGGTTTCCCCTGCTCTTTATGGGCTTGTGGCGCACCAAGGAGCAGCAGGTTGTACAGTGAGATGGTTGCTCTTCCTGGGACTGCTTTCCCCCCTGCTCCAAATAAAAGTGGACAAGTAAATACTTGGTATATCTCTAACAGCAGGTCTCCTGAAAGGACTGATCCATCCAATGAATTTTCTGTGTTGAGGAGAGGAGAGGAGAGGAGAGGAGAGGAAATTTCTGTTGGAAAGGACCTATGATGGTCATCTAGTCCATGTTACTTTCGACATGCCAGTATCACAAGGGGAGAATCTCAGTGAATTTCTCTTGGCCTGCTTGGGACAGGGCAGTTTCCAGGACACTGATCCTTGTGATGAAGCAGCTTCTGTCTCTCAATCCAGAAAGCTCTGCAATTTGTTAGTTTGGAAAACTAGCACCTTAGCAACCACTCAGGGTGACCCACAGCCCAAAACTGCCTGCCCCTGTAGTTACAACACCTCATGGTGTGGTTTCATGTGATGGTGCTGCCTGACTCTTTCCACCAAGCTGCATGGACACATCAGTGCTCTGCTTTGGTTGGCATCTTCCGGAGAAGAATGATTATAAAGCACCCTCTTGCCCTGCAGCTGTCCGTTGAAGGACCTTTGCTGGCATTACCCAGAGCCTGGGTGCCTGGTGGGACTGTCTGACTACATCACAGACTAACACTAATATCTGCATCAATGTAATCAGGTTCTTAGTCAGGTAAACTTGTGTGGTTGCCCAGAAACGCTGGGAAGGAGCTAATCTAGCTGGCAAGTGAAAGACAATTCTGCAACTGGAACTGCTACCAACTGGCTGGCCAGACCCCTGGGAAAAATCATATAATACAACAAACTTGTCCTTTATTAATAAATTCCAGGTGACAGCTAGATAGTGAGACAGAAGCTTGCTTAATTTGGTGCTTATATTTCCTCTTGAAAGTGACAGCAACATCTCTTTCTCTGGCACAAAACAACCATGAAGTGAAGGTTAAAGCATCCGATCAAATTTCTTTGTTTATTTTCCCTGGTTTAGGGCCAATACTAACCTTGAAATGCTCAGATTTAACTAATTAGAGGTGCTGCACAGGGAGTGGGAGTATGGAAACTGGAGCAGACTGGAGCCCAAGCCAGCTGCCAGTCAGCTCCTCACCTCTGCCTGGCTCCCACAGCTGAACATGAGGAGCACAGGACTCCTTCCTCCTTAGTCTTTTTCTTCTTCCTCGCCAGCTCCAGGAAAGGGGACATATCTGTATGTCCAGAGCCACAAGGGCTGGCTCTGGCAAGAGACAGCTCAACTTCTCCTTTCAAGGCAGCTCCCAGGGCCATGAAGATGGAAACAAAATTCTGCAGGCAAGGGTTTTACACTAAACATAAGACCAAAAGTCCTCACAGCTATTACAAATGCTGAAAATAAAAAAAGGCAAAAGTAGCTACATTTTCCAAAATCTGTGAAGCGTTGTCCTGGCTCCTCCCACCTTCTGCCTTTATCCCAGCTGGCACTGGGCTGAATTCAGGAGGTAGAAAGAAAAATAGGAACTTTAAAAAGAAAATGGACAGTTTTGTCTTTGCTTTCCTTGGTATGGAAAAACCTGAATTTCTGAGAGAAATTTTTATGGGATTTTTTTTTCTATGAATTAACAGAGGAAGGATTTAAATTTTCTTCCTGTTGCTTATAAGTATTTTAGAATTTCTTGTATAAGTTAATTACAGTTTCTGTAAGTATAACTTTCCTTTTGCTCAAATGTAATTTACTTCCAGAATTTGAATTTGCCCTCCCTATTAAAGATACATCAGGAGGCAAGAAATGCATTTATTCTTTGTGCAGTGTAGCTTCATCTCTACCAGATAGCTATTTAAGACATTAAGTGATATTATTTGAAACTAGATAATGCCTTTTAATTTATTTAATAATATTCTTAGCAGTATTTTCTCCCAGACATATTATTTTATGTTTTCTTTTAGAGCAGGGATCTAAGATCACAGAAACCAGCTTAGCATATGGGGGGACTAAAAGTGTTTCCACAACATCATGAGGGCAAAAGATGCTGCAGGAATATATGGTATTGTTTGGAGCATAAGATATCCAGTGTTTGGAGATCTTCCTATAATTTAGCAGTTCTTCTCTTCTGCCTAAACTCTTGTGGTTTTCCCAGTCCTTGCTCTCAGATTTCAAGATCTTGGTGCACGCTGGAGTTCTGGTGCAGATTTATGGAGAATATTACCAAGCTGAATCGGAATCTGTCAGGAAATGTTTGTGCTGTTCTATTTATGAAACATGGATAATCTCAAAGGCTCAAGAACTGTCATGCCAGCTTCAGTGTTTTAATTAAAAACATCTTTAAGTTAATTGGTCTGCTGCTGTATTTTCCATATTGTCTTCTTGTAAACTAGTCTGCCGTCACCATGAAGTCATATAATTGCATGATACAGTTATAGCACCTTCCTGAGAATACCTGGTAATAACCAGGTTTTATAGGGAAGCAAATCTTAGCATTCACAAAGGCCACTACTGCTGTTATTTGTATGTCTTGAATATTTGGAGCTAAAAAAATAGAGCAGTGCATCATTGACATTATTTATGATGCCTCAGGGAGAAATTTTAAGTGATGGCTCTTCCTGTGATGTAGTAAACATTAGGGCTGGTTGGGAAAAGATTTTTTCTCCGTCATGAAATTTCTGGCTGAGACTTTTCTTTAGCAGAAATTTATATGTAGCCAACTAATTATTTTTCACTGTAAAACATCATGAGATAATTTTCAAGGACACTGCATGAAAAGAAGTAGCTCTGGATGTGAACAGTGTATTCAGCTGAATGACACACGCGTCTGGTGGAAACAGGTCTGGTGCATGATCAGATGAGAGTGTTTAGATTTTTGGACAAGTATGAGGGAATATTTGCTTCTTTTTTTTTTCTTTTTTTTTTTTTTAATAATAATAAACTGACATTACTCTGCAATATGTAGTCCTGTAATCTAGCAGTCAACAAGGAAGACCTGATGCATTGGTAAAACCAAAGAAGGGAATAATTAGTGTGTTTCCTATTTCTTCTTTTCATGTAATGAATTCTGTTGTTTCTGCTGATGTGGGGCACCCATGGACTACTTACATGAGGCAATGGTGAAGAGTGGTTCACAATACCCCAGAAAGGCACCTAAGGGAGCCTGGGCTGGCTCCCTCCCAGAGTGGCAATGGGGAGGTGACTACTTTGGGGAGTTATTCCCAAGCTAAACTGATGACCCTGCCTCTCTCTGGAAGGGCCCATCTCTTCCCAGTAGCAGCTGAGAGGAATTTAGGAAAACCATCCATCCAGCTGAGCTGGTGAAATCAGGTTGCACAGGTTGATTGTGAGGAATATATCTTCTTCTTCTCTCTCCCTCACCTCTGCAGTTCTCCCTGAAGAGCTGATGGAGAGGGTGGAAGAGCAGTTGTGAACATTAGTCTCAAGGAAGGAGGTTGTATACAGGGAAGGAAGGATCTCACCACCTGGCTTTGACCACCCTCCCGGTGGTATCACAGTGTCCTCTTTCACTGCCGCAGCAGCGGGCATCTTAAAAGAGAGAAAGAAACAGGTGCTGGTAATGGAAGATTTAATTATTTGGCACATCAGTCACACATTGCATGCACAAGAGGCTTGTGATCTGCAGTAATTTGCCTCCTGGGTACAAGGGACCTTTTAGGACAGTTAGATGTGGAGTCAGCAGTTGTAGTCTGTATTGGTACCAGTCACATGTGGAAGTGAGGGAGCTATGCTCTAGAGGCTAAATTCAAATGGTGGGCAGAAGACTGAGGTCCAAGACCTTCATGTAGTGTTTTTTGAGAAACAGGCAGAGGTCCAGCAACTCACTGTGTGAATAAGATCACGATGTAGAAAGGAAACAGGGAAGTGAAAACTGAAAGAGAAGCATTTGCTCTAGAAGTTGTATGAAAGCCAACAGGCTCAGAAGGACCTGGACTGACATGAGCTCCAAGACAAAGATAGCTGTCTTCCTTTGAATGCACCTCTGAGGAGACCAGGAAGGATATAAATTGCTATCAATAAAGGGGACAGATTATTGCATGTGTTTAATATTAACTGACAGATTGAGGACACAATTTGCTGCTGTTTTTACAACCAGTGCTAGAAGCCTCAAAAAATAAGATGAAGGAACTAAGATACCTGGTAGCCCTGACACAGCAGGATCTCATGAATGTGGTAGAAGGGAGATAAACGGTGGGACAGAGTTTCCCAAGATGTAAGGTTCATAAAAATGCTTCAGGTGAGGGAGTGGCACACTATGTGAAGGATTACATAAAGTGAAACAGCATAAAATTATTACTGGAAAAGAGAAGCACAGTAGGATTGTTGTTGTTGGAAATCCCTTGTTCAACAATAATTGCAGAGTCCTGCCATGGTACAGCCATGGGCTGGATGATGGCAGTGATCAGCCAATGTCAAGTGAGATTAGGTATGGTGCAAATTTAGGACAAGTAGTGAAAGGAGAATTCAATTATTCACATGGGGACTGGATCAGTGATTTACAAGAACAAGGTGCAGAGAAAATCTCTGGGTGTAAAACAGCAGCTTCCTGCAACAGCTAGTCCTAGGATTACGAGGAAAGGCATTAGCCTGGGTTTGGTCTTCAGTGGTGTCCAGGGTCTTACCTGGGAGTCATTAGCGGGAGAGATAATTGTAGCAGCAACCACAATACAAATAGTTTTAACATTGTGGCGGGAGAGAGAAAGACGAATTAATCCAGTGTGCAGATGTTAAGTTCAGAAACAGGGAGCAACATTAAAAGGCAGTAATTAGTCAAAAATCCCAAACAAAACAAGCTAATAAAGAACAGTCTGAAAAGCTAGAAACCCAGGTGAAATGTGTACCACAAATCAAAGAGAAAATGAAATAGTCCAATAAAGCAAAACACGGTCAATAAAAAGTCAGGGTGACTCTCAGAAGAAAAAGATCAATGTCTAAGAAGAGCAGAACTGTTTTCCAAATTAGGGTAATAACAAACCCTGTAGAATATATGAGATCAAATGTAAACAGGAAAATAAGAGGGCTGAAAAAAGAATTTGGAAAACACCTCACAAAAGCTGCTCAAGCCAAGAGTAAAAATTTCTTTAGTTACATCTAAAGAAAGGTAAGAAACTAGAGGGAAAATAGAAAAGGGACGTCACTTATAAATGGGAATTCAGGGACAGTGGGCCGAACAGCTCATTGAATTCTTGATGAACTCATTGCTGAAGATGTTGAAGACATTCCCACATTGGATACATTCCTCAGGGCCCATAGGTCAGAGAACTGGAATCAATGTGAGGGAAATACATGGGAGGTATTAGATCAAATAGATTAATTAGATACTACTGGACAAGGTTTGTAACCTCTCTTTATAAACTACCATCATACCGGTTATCTGGTTAACTGCCAGTGTGATTCCCAACAACCCAAGACTGTAGAAGTGCTCATGGGAGTGATGAACCAGTGAACTTGACTTCCATCCCCTATAAGATGGTGGACTTCATAATTTTTCTGAGTACTCCTCCTGAGCTGACAAGGAGCTGTCTCGGAAGGTAATTCTGCCCCAACATCCTGCTACAGTTTTGGAAAAGTGCCAGGAAGCATGTGGATAGAGAGGATCCAGTGGTTATCATATATCTGATTGGGTGGATATTGGATGAACAGCAAATGTTTCTCAAGGAAGTAAGCAACTTTCTTGCTTACTGGGGGAAACTCCAGTTACAGAATGAAAGCTGGTTAACAAATGAGAAGGAAAGGGTAGGGCTTAGTGGTCACCTTTCAGGATGGAGGAGAGTAGCACTGGGCACTGACGAAGGCAGTGGATAAAGTGAAGGGGGAACTACTGTTCACCAGATCGATCAGCAAATAGAGGATATTGAGTAGTCTAGGGCTGTACTGTGTAAAATCTCTCATACAATATTTGTGGGTGCTGGAAGTAATGCAAGGGAAGTGGATTGGAGAAAGTGGCCTGATTTGCATGCTCTCCCCAAACAGTGTGTTCTGTTGGGGTCATTTGCCCTACCCACCATGTCCCCTCATTGTTGCTGTACAATGCCTAGAGACTGGCATGCTAAGAATATGGCCTTGGTGCATGCCTGGGTCTACCTGGGTCTTTGAAGACCTTTTCAGCTACTGAGGTGGGCACCTCCTAGTTAGGGAAAGAGTATGGTGAGGAACAAGACTATACCTTCTGTTCCTAAGAGATGTTGCTATGTTTAAGAGCTGGTGATCTCACTCACTTGCTGAGGTTTCAGCCTTGAGACATTGCATGTTGTAGAGGAGGAAGATGCTAGGACTCTTATACGCTATAGACAGAGAAACAAAAATGAAGTTAACTCAGAAATATTGGGAGTGAAGCTCAAGGTGGAAGACTGTGGGGTGGGTTGAATATAGGCATAATGCCCTCCTGGGTGATAAACAGTGCTTTTTGGTGCCACAGATGGACAGACAATAAATTATAGATTCTCACAGCTTCTGCTGTATGCACAAAGCAAGAGTGTGAGGTATCTGAAATGCTTCTATTTGTATAACACTGTGTGTGTCTGACAGAGACTCGTTAAAGAAATGCCACTTGCTCGCAAACCGTGTGCCATCAACAGCCTCTTCTGCTCATTTACCGTTCAGGCAGGCAGGCAGCGCTCGGCCAGCAGCTCTCACGGCTCGCCTTTAACTATGGCAAATAATGACAAATTTATAAGTCTGCAATGCTTGATTTTCTCATCTGAGCAGGGAAACAGTAAGGATGAACTTCCTACTGTCATTTAATCTATTACTGTGTTTGCTGCAGTTCGGAGGCTAGACTAGTAAATCTGAGCGTGCTGATGAAGGATTTTTAGCTGATATCATTTTTTTGATATGTATGCTGACATCTCTGGAGAAAGGGTTGTGGGCTTTAATGGAAGGATCCAGTGAAATCATGTAGATTTATTTTCCTGGTAATGCACTGAATTCCTCTAGCTGGAAATAATTGTCTATTTTTCTTGATTTAAGGCAGAGTGGGGAAAGAAAGGTGTGAGATATTGGTTAGAAGAGTGCACATGTATAAATTAAGATGCTGTATAAACTAATGATGACTCCATTTTGAAAAGTCTGGAAAATGTTGGTTTCATGGGTCAAGAAGACATGTAAGTGGTTTAAAGACATACATGAGAATCATGCTAAAAGTGATCTTTTGTTAGCAGAGAAGAGGCAAATGCTTTTTTAAAATAGAAATATGACTGTAAGAACAGATGTACTGCTTGTCATTCAGCTATTTAAATGGATTCCTGCTATTTGTATCATATGAATACAGTGCCTAGCAGTAGCTTTTTTGATATTATTAAGTTATCCATTGGTTGTATTTGAAACTTGTTTCTTTTGCTATGTATTGTAAACACACCCATTGGGCTCCCCACTGGAGAAAAGCTGAGCACCTTGCTTGAGGTCGCACGTCTCTTGTCCCTTGGCAACGACTGCATTGTGTTCTTTGGTGAGTTCCTTTCTCAACAGTAGCATGGCAAGCTGCATATGCCTCTGCAATAAAAGGAATCATTGTATTAGTGGAAAGCTCTGGGCTGTGCATTTGGTATCAGAAAAAGGGTCAGCCTAAGGTAGGAAATGGCTGTATCATTTTGTTTCCAAATACTTGCTAATGATCTATTATAAAGAGAAACAAGTGAGTGTTCTGTGTATTCACACTCAAATTATCAGAGGAAAAGGCCCAAGCTACCACTAATCTTAGATATTCCCGTAAATCAGCTTCCTTGCCAATAATGAGATATTTTTTGTTTATATTCATTTAAGAATTGTGTTCTTAAACACATTTTTAAAGGAAGCACTGTGGAGATTTTACATAAGAAAGTAAACAGGGTAGTTTAGCAGCCTTAAGCCTCACATCTAATCTAACTGAAGCTCACTGAAGCCCAGACCAGAGTCCCAGCAGGACCGCTTTAGCTTTTCAAGACCCATTGTTGTTGTTTAACCCCAGCCAGCAACTAAGCACCACGCAGCTGCTCACGCCCTCCTCCCTCACTCCCCAGTGGGATGGGAAGGAGAATCAAAATCAAGTAAAACTTCTAGATTGAGAGAAGAACAGTTTAATAATTGAAATAACATTTAATATTTGTAATTGCAATGAAAAGGAAGATAATGAAAAAAGAGAGAAATAAAACCCAAGACAGACAAGTGATGCACAGTGCAATTTCTCAGCACCCTCTAACCAATGCCCGGCCAGTCCCCAAGCAGTGATTGATCCCTCCCAGGCAACTCCCCCCAGTTTATGTGCTGAGCATGATGTCATATGGCATGGAATATCCCTTTGGCCAGTTTGGGTCAGCTGTCCTGGCTGTGTTCCAACTTCTTTTGCCCTTCCAGCCTCCTCACTGGCAGGGCGTGAGAAGTTGAAAAATCCTCAACTTAGCATAAACACTACTTAGCAACAACTGAAACATCAGTGTGTTATCAACGTTATCTCACACTAAACTCAGAACACAGCACTGCACCAGCTACTAGGAAGAAAATTAACTCTATCCCAGCCGAAACCAGAACACTCTCCATGAGAATAGAACACAAATGGGAGTTGATTTTGTCTTTTGACTTTTATCTGTCATACAGAGTCACAGAATGGTAGGGGTTGGAAGGGATCTCTGGAGATCATCTAGTCCAACCCCCCTGCCAAAGGAGGTTCA
>VYZX01006539.1:42485-127607 GCA_013401335.1 Brachypteracias leptosomus
CCCCAGCCAGCAACTAAGCACCACGCAGCTGCTCACGCCCTCCTCCCTCACTCCCCAGTGGGATGGGAAGGAGAATCAAAATCAAGTAAAACTTCTAGATTGAGAGAAGAACAGTTTAATAATTGAAATAACATTTAATATTTGTAATTGCAATGAAAAGGAAGATAATGAAAAAAGAGAGAAATAAAACCCAAGACAGACAAGTGATGCACAGTGCAATTTCTCAGCACCCTCTAACCAATGCCCGGCCAGTCCCCAAGCAGTGATTGATCCCTCCCAGGCAACTCCCCCCAGTTTATGTGCTGAGCATGATGTCATATGGCATGGAATATCCCTTTGGCCAGTTTGGGTCAGCTGTCCTGGCTGTGTTCCAACTTCTTTTGCCCTTCCAGCCTCCTCACTGGCAGGGCGTGAGAAGTTGAAAAATCCTCAACTTAGCATAAACACTACTTAGCAACAACTGAAACATCAGTGTGTTATCAACGTTATCTCACACTAAACTCAGAACACAGCACTGCACCAGCTACTAGGAAGAAAATTAACTCTATCCCAGCCGAAACCAGAACACTCTCCATGAGAATAGAACACAAATGGGAGTTGATTTTGTCTTTTGACTTTTATCTGTCATACAGAGTCACAGAATGGTAGGGGTTGGAAGGGATCTCTGGAGATCATCTAGTCCAACCCCCCTGCCAAAGGAGGTTCACCTAGGGCAGGTTACACAGGAATGTGTCCAGGTGGGGTTTGAGAGTCTCCAGAGAAGGAGACTCCACAACCTCTCTGGGCAGCCTGTTCCAGTCTTCTGTCACCCTCACAGTAAAGAAGTTTCTCCTCATGTTGAGGTAGAACTACCTGTGTTCCCTTTTAAGCCTGTTTCCTCTCGTCTTATCATTGGGCACCACTGAAAAGAGACTGGCCCCATCTTCTTAACACCCACCCTTCATATATTTATAAACATTGATCAGATCCCCTTTCAGCCCTCTCTTCTCCACGCTAAACAGCCCCAGGGCTCTCAGCCCTTCCTTGTAAGGGAGATGTTCCAATTCATTAATTATTCTCATAGCCCTCCATTGGACTCTCTCCAGTACTTCCCTGTCCCTCTTGAACTGGGCATCCCAGAACTGGACACAATACCTGAGATGTGCCCTCATCAGGGCAGAATAGAGGGGAAGGAGAACCTCCCTTGACCTGCTGGTCACACTCTTCTTAACCCAGGCTGTCATTGGCCTTCTTGGCCACAAGGGTACATTACAATACATGGGTATTAAATATCTATCCACTTGGGCTTTTAGATTATCTCCATTATCTACTCTACCACCTTCCTTTTCCCTTTGGAGCAGGTGCACTGAAACCCCATGGATGTACATTAGTACTGATCCTGGCATGCAGCATAGCATCCAAAGTTCATGGAAAGTGACAACTGTGTGCAGAGCATAAACCAGTCCAGATCATGGCAAGCCCTGAGGTCCTGATCTCACCATCATTTATATCAGTAGATTGGCTGAAACATGTCTATGCAATCTGATTTTCCTCCCACTGAAGCCTGCTCATTGGAGGGTGATTCATAACCCATCTGTATTTCATCCTGCCACTGGATGCAGGTTAAAGTGGCTCCTGGGTCTTGCCATTCACAGCTTACAAAGCTGCCCAATGATTCTGATGGTGTTTGGGTCAGGAATCTTATTTTAAAAGCATCCTGAGATGAAAGACATTTTACCATGATCAGAAAGGTGATGTCAGAGGGAGAGCTGTCAGCTGCGGCTATAGATCAGTCTCTCTTGGAGAAAGGAGCTGGTGGTAATAGCCCTGCTGTGTACATTATCAGCACTTAACATTTATGTACAAAGTAATCTGAATAGTGCTAAATGCTATCACGGAGGAATTCGGGGAGAGAAAGAAAATGGTAGGAAATACTCATGAGTGCAATGATTAATGCAATACATAAACCTTAGGAGGGTTTGAGGGACTTCATATAGCTGGGAAATGCATCTCAATAAAGCCAAGCTTTGTCAGGTGTTTGAAAGATGGGAATGCCTAAGTAGCTGTGTTAGACACAGGGTCAGGCTATTTTAATGATGATCCAAATAGCATTATTAGTACAGAACAGCCTAAAGTGAGAGAGACTGGATCTTATCCCAAAATAAGATGTCCTCCCAAAACAAGGGAGTTCAGCTACTGTTTCCGTAGCAGGGTAATTTTGTAAAATTTCTTTTTGTCAAGAGATGGTTTAGCTAAAACTTTGAATAGTCCTTTGGAATTTTAGAATATTTATCATTTTTCAAGGCAAAAAAGAGATGAACATTACACACGTATGCATTTTTTTTTCAATTGGTCTTATAATTCCCTTGTCACAAAGAGGAAGATAAACATTTTGTCACAGCTGTAAGACAGATGTGTGCTGTGAATCTTCAAGTAAGTCAGATTAAGAACAGCCCTTTACCTAACCCTAGAGCTTGTCTCTCAAAGCCATTTAAATCAGTGGAATTAGAAGCTGCTTCATCCATCTGAGGGCACATTACAATAAAATTCCTGGCATTTAGTCTTCTTCCTGTATCTTTATTATTTTTTCTTTGTTTTTAGGTATACTCTGGAGAGTACAAAACTGCTCCACTATAGGCAGTTTTAGATAATGTTTTTTCAACTCTACACAATTCAAGGGCCTGTCTACACTGCAGTTGGTATAGGTGTATCCAAATACACTGTCACCTAACCAACTCAGCTGTGTGTGGTGACAGGGTAGGTATGAACTGTGAAACCCACCTAGATATTTCTCCCCAGACTCTCTGGGAAGACAGCAGTGGAATTCAGGGACTGTGATGCTCAGACAGCCTGTTTAAGCTCAGGACATGACTGAAGACTTGCTGATCTCTCAGTTTACCAGCCTGATCTCTCCATTTTAGATTCAGAAGCTGAGACTTGCAGGTATTTCACTAGAAAGTATTCTCAAAGACGCTTAAGAAGAAGATACCCTGGAAGGATGCTCTCTAATACTCATGTAGGTCACTGGTGAATCCTTCTCACAAGAACCTGGGAAACCCAGGAGGACAAGAAATAGACAACCTCATCCCTGTCTAAGCCTTCCTGTAGTCCTCTGTTAAACTTGGCATGAACAGCTTGTCCAAGACTCATAGGAAGTCTGTGAGAGATTAAAACACAACACTTAAACATCCAGGCAGACCTTTCTTCCCCAAACTGCTGGTTATCAGTTGGTGATCAACTTTCTCTTCTCTCCTCCTGTATGTAAAGGTAGCTCTCTTGCCTGTACAATACAAATATCTCCCTTAACACTAGAGCATCCTGCAAGCTGCTGGGAGTGCTGTATGATTCTTATCTCCTTATTTAACTCCAGTGTTGATGAGTCCCATGATTGCCAGAGCACAAAAATGTCAGCAACGGTATCTCTTCAGTGGCTTCTGCCAACGATGACCCTTTGAACAGATGATGCCCAGAAACAGGAGATGTGAGATGACTGGGTTTGGGGATATGCATGGCTTTTCTATTACACAGTGTTTTGGAAATGTCAGCTGTAATTGAAACTTAATCTTCCAACAAGTTTCAGCTGGCTGTTATTTGCAGACAATGTGAATGTTGCATTTTAGTAAATGGCATCTGAACTAAAAGGTTCTGTTGATATATCATATTTTTTTCCCAAAAGGACACTGGCAGCCCGTGTGCAGGTCCCAGATTAATTTGACTTTCACAAATCAGATACTTCCTGTTCTCTAAGTATAATTTTTTTAAAAATAGCCTGGACAGCAAAAAAATCCAACATCCCAAAACTTTGACCTGCTGTAGCAGGACTTGCAATACTGCTGCTATTTGGGAACTGGCACAGCTGAAGATTATGAACTAAAAGATAAATCTAAACTGTGTCTGCAGCTAGCTGGTGGATGCTACACAAAAACAAGAAGCAAGCAAATTTAGGTTAATGTAATCAGTATTTACGCAACACCTAACTATGAGAGAAATAAATTGTGTTTCCCGAGGGAGACCTACCACCAGAAAAGGTTTCTGTCATACTCAGTGCTTAAGGGGTTTCAGGAGGTCTTTTATCGTGTATGCTCATTGATAAGGAGAGGGATTCCTCCTTTCCCTCCCTCCATCTGTCAGCTCTGCAAACTGAACCTCACTTGTTTAGGGAGCCAGGATGATTTCTGTTTGTGCCAGGGCTAACAGACCCTGGTTGGTGTGGATGCAACTCACTGTCTGTGGCAGGTTTTCACAAACATCATGGTTTGGGCTTCAGTTATCAGTTATGCAGTCAATAGCAAGAAGGAGTTGTTCAAATGCAAAAGAGACTTTCTGCGAAGTTGAACAAGCCTTGTGTGAAACCCAAGAATTTTCCACTCACTGTGGTCATATTGGTAGATAAGTAGGGATCTACTGCCAGGTTTGAACATAATGAAACTTATGTCCCACAAGCTTTCTGCCCATGCCCTGAGCACATGTGGAGGATACACATGGCTGGGGTGCACAGCGCCCACACTGAACCAAAACCCAGACAAGTTCAGCAAAGCCATGGCGGGTTTTGCTTCTGTGGCCCCAGCTCCCCGCTGAACAAGTTTGAGCCCTGCAACCTCTCTTCTCCACAGACCTCATGGCTCCGTGCAAAGTTTGCTGGTTAGCTTGGATTTGCAGGGACACTTGAGGGGCTGGATCTCAGGCTGGGCTGGAATTGAGCATCAATCCACAGCAGAGATGAGTGTCATATATCCTAGATCTAGCTCAACAGTCAACATTTATTCTTGCCTTTGAAGTCAGCAGCTATGAGCTAGAATGCATCCAGGAAGGAGATCTGTGAAACAAGAAGGCATTTATTTTTATGGAGTAAATCCTGATGTTAAACAAACTAATCTTCTCAAAAGTGATATGGCTCCTTGTTGGTAAATTACATACAGGAATTCATGATGAAGGATCCTTCTCAAAAATCCATCTCATAGATGTGTTTGATTTGTCATACTGATGGTTTTGAGTCAAGCTTTCAAAACTGATCTCTAAATTATGCCTGTGGAAAAATGTAGCCACACACAGTGGCCTCCAGTTAATACTCACAGTGTGAGTATTTTAAACTCCTTTGAGAACTCAGCTGTATCCATACATTCTTTAATACACCAGGTTTTATAGTTTATATAACAATAATGGAAAAGATGACAGCCAAAACCATTCTTCTACATTATAAATCCATGGGATGCTGTGTGCATCCTGGTCATTCCATTTTGAGCGAAGATACAGTAGAACATGAAAAGTTGCAGAGAAAGGTGTTGACCAGAAATATGAAACAACTTCTGTAGCAGGAAATACTGAATAGACTAGACTTTCAACACCAAGGAGAGATGACTGAGGGCTGATGTTAGATGGTCAGAGGAGGATGAGGTGAATAAAGGATAATTATTCACTATTATTTATAACGCACGTATCATCGGAATATAAGGCATTA
Organism: Brachypteracias leptosomus; assembly: GCA_013401335.1. NCBI lineage: Eukaryota > Metazoa > Chordata > Aves > Coraciiformes > Brachypteraciidae > Brachypteracias > Brachypteracias leptosomus. The sequence goes on from VYZX01006539.1 coordinate 47,923, forward strand.
TTCGTAAAAAATTTCAAACAAGAAAAAGGAATAACTTTTAATACATACACATGGTTAAATCAGGGAAGTTGTGAAAAAATATTTTAGTAGTAAAGAGCAAAGAGAGTCTGGAAGATATGGTCAGTTGTGTCAATCAAGCACAAAATTCAGGTGTATATTCCAACCCAAGAAGTCTCCAAGATGTTGGTTGCTGAAGGATCTGGAATGGTGGGAACAGTGCATGCTTCCCACATTTCTTACACCTTCTTGTTGCCACCTATTGCTTGTTGGTATCAGAGACTTAGATGGCCACTCTGCATTTAAGAGTAATATCTGACTTTTTTTTTTTTTTAAATTTTGAGCAGCATCCAAGGAAGAGCTCCTCTTGTCATCTTGACAGGGATCCCACCACTCTGAACCCCATCCAAGCCTCAGACAAACCTGTCCATCTGCTTTACAGGACTTCCTGGACACATCTCTGTCCTCAGCCTAGAAGCTCCTTGGGTGACTAATGTTATTTGCTCAGGTGTATATAGATGTGCCTGTTCTTAGGAGCAGGTCACTTCAACAGTTTTTGTGGTCCAGGGTTGGGCAAAGAGCTACCTGAACTGACCCCAGAGAAATCTAAATAGTTAGATGAGATGGCATAGTTGGATTTGGGGTGCTGGTAACTACCGATCTTAATGATAGTGTCTAGTAATTGAGGCATTCCTGCAGGGACTCCACTTGTGAGGAAGTTATGTAACATTGTACCTACATCAATACTTTATAACTGTCCTAAATGCTAGGCCATGGAGAATCCTGGGTGATTGCACTTGCCACTGCACCCGCCAAAACTAGTCAGCTTTGTATCCTTGCAGACAAGTGTCATGAGGTTAGTCAACTGCCCTTAGAGACCTCCCCTGTGTGGGCTCTAAGGAAGGTGGCCCTAGTTCCCCAGCTCCCCACGTGTAGGAGGTAACATAGACCTGAGTTCTGTTGAGGTTGTGAACTGTCCACGCTCCTGGTTGTGGCATCTCCCAGGTAGTCAATCAACCTGCTGGGCTGTGGCATGGCAGGACTGTGCCCTTCTGTCCTGTGTAGCTGAGATAGGCACCAGTGCAGGGCTGCCTGCATCCCTCCCACATCTTCAGCTGCACTCACTCTTCTCCTCTGGCTCCAGAAGTAGACTCTAGGGGGATGTATCAGGTTGCCTGAACTGTCTTCTTCCCCCTCCTCTCCTGGGCCAGATGTCTAAAATTGCAGTGGAGCTTTGCCTAAATTACTCACCTAAATGAGACTGACTGGAGCCTGTCCAACATGTCTGTTCTAATGGGTGGTTTTATTGCCTCAGCTACAATTGTTTTGGAATGTTCTTTGTTTATAGCAATAATTGATCCTGCTTTGTTACAAGTGAATTAGAGGCAGCTGGAAGATCTAAGCTTTAATTTTTCTTCAAACAGGGAGAAATTTTCTAACTTCCATTGCTCATGTATAAAACCTCCTCTTTTCTTCTTCCTTTCCCCCTCTAGTTTTGAAAATGTATTTCCTGTATGCAGCCCACGGTGAGAGCACATTGAACGTATCATAGTGAGTTTGGTGCTCAGAAGTCTGCCATTGGTTTTTTTGATTTAAAAAAATTGTTTGATAGTGTGCTTTTTTAGAATCTAACAAATGGTTTACAAGTATAACTCCAGCATAATTCAGCTTTCATAAGGAAGCTAAAGGGAAGTATTCCCAGATGCCACAAGAAGAAAACCCTCTGTAATCATTGCCACTAGCAAGGGCAATTTTGTATGCACAAAGAACAGGTTGGTGAGGGGCCCAGGAGGCATGATCTGCAGCAAGTCTAACTGCTTGGGCTCATCAAGGCCTGCAGGATACTTAGAGTTTCTGTGACACGAATGAAAACCTCCAAATAACAATCTCCAGGCATTTGGATGAGAATATTCTAATACCGGCTTCCAATTTAATGGTCACCAAAAGCTAAGCGAACAGTCCAGCTAAATGATGTGGCATTTAAAAAGCCCCTTCAGGCTGTGTTCAGCTCTGCCATGATTCTCCAGTGATCCCAGGTTCAAGCACTTAACAGGAGCCTTTGGTTAAGCACATCTCCTACCTCTGGCTATCTGTATAGTTTTAAGCACTTCCCAAGGTGGTCCATGTCTTGAGAGAGCTGAATTGTGTTGTGGAGCTCTTGGTTTCCCTCCAGTCATTAAAGAAGGCAATAAGTACCCTGATGCAGATGGGATGAGTCTGTGCCCAGTCATCACTATAGGCTTTGTGAGAAGATGTTTTACTTTCCTGCCTCCATTTCTCTGCCTTAAAAAATCAGCTTAACAAAAGATATTGGCTGTACAATTCTGCTGTGAGAATTAAAGTATATGCAGAGGGCTTAGACAAAGACAACATGGTTTAAATGACAGATGGTTTCTAGAGCATTGGCTGATGTTTGCAGTAATGAGGGATATTCGCTTTAAATCAGGGAGGGCCAGCTGAAGATCTGATTTTAGGTCTGAAGCATCTGAACTGATTCCTCCTCCTAAGCAGTCATAAAAACCTTGTTTTTCTGGGCTGGAGAGGAAACAAGCAAAAGCCAATGACAACACAAACCAATTCCCGTTTTCCACCAGATATAGGGAATGAGCAGGTGTCAAATATTTCCTGCTCTTTGATCCCTTTGTTTTGAATGCTTCACAACAAAAAAATGCTTAAAAGCTGTTGAAGGCTTTTGCTGTGTTACGTGATATGGCAAGACAGGAATGCTGCTATGCTCTTCTCTGCTTGAAGTAAAATATTAGACAAAGCAGCTGTTCTGGTGGCTATTATAGTGAGTTTAAAAACATTGTGTTGACTAGTTTGACATCTTACACTCGCACTCTTGTCGTGTTTTCATTTGCAATAACAGGGATTAATAAGCCTGGTGGAAAAGTTTGTTTTTAAAGCAATAAGTTTAAGTGCATCCACCAAGGTTATTGGCAATGGTCTTTTCAATTTCAGAGATGCTGCAGTTTCCTGACAGAGTCTCCTGTGCTATCTGTTTGTCTATGCTCCTTGGACACCTCCCCCTGGAACTCAAGCTGTCATTTCAGGCATCTCTACCTAGTGCCTCAAAGCTTCAAGAAAGCTTGAGCTTTTGTGCACCTCCTGGCTGGTTGCTTAAGCCAAATGTCATTGCCTGCCCCATTCATGTGAGGAGAGCACTGACAATTTGCAACAGTCTGTGTCTAACCCTGTGCACTGAGCTCTTAAAAACATGGAGCTTTTTTTCTTTGATAACCTTTTAAAAATAGCCTGGGTGACTTAGGCGCCTGAGGGACAAGGTCCACCTTGAAAATAGGTATTTAGTTGTGAAACTAAATCTAACCCAAAATTTCCATCTTGTGTGGTTGGAAGATATCTCATTGCTTTGGTCCCAGTTCCTGAAAATCTGGCCAAATGCTCTTTTAAAAGTTGATCACAGCTGGGAAAAAGTTTAGTGCACAGGAGGGGATATTTATACAGCTGACTGAAGGATTTAGCCTTGGGCACATAGTGCCAGTCAGGGAAAGAAAGGGCTCTGCAGAAGGTGTGCTGGAACACAGGAGTTTGGCTCTTGTTTTAAATGGCTTTGTTGAGAAGATGTCTTCCTCCTACTGCTAACCATGGGGAGCCCAGCTTGGCTAATTGGGCAGCCAGTCCTGTTGGGCTGTCCTGCTTGGTCCTGAGGCATTTATGTACTTGGTTACTCTGCAACAGGGTTTCTTCCTTTCTTCTGCAGTTGGAATTAAACCAAATGAAAGAAACAGTGCTTTAACCATGAAAAATTGAAGGCCAGAGCTGATTTTGAAAAATGAGTCCTTTGCATTTTTTAATAGACCCTTTTTATTCAAGTTTAATGAAGGTAAAAGGAAGAGCTCTGAAAAATGCAACCAACCATGTCAAAACATATAAAGCCCTAGAGAAACCATGTCTGCATGTTGGAATCCCATGTGTAGTGGTGTATAGAAAAAGGAGGAGGAAAGGAGGCAATTTTATCACTATTGACAGGTCAGAGAGACACAGAGACCAGGTTTAACCCCTTCAGAGCAGATGCTAAGGGTTTGAAGCCTTACCTTTAAATGCTAACTCTCCACTTCTACCAGGCAGCATGGTTGCGTTACCAGAATTTGGGTGCTCTTGGCTGCCTCTACGAGCACCACTCTTGCTTGCTGCTGCTGCTGAGTGCATCCTGCTATGCAGGACAAGTGCAGAAGGACAACTTGCAGTGCTGGGGTCTCCGAGTGGCAGTGTTGAGAGTTGGGGTCCTCCTCTCCTTCCTACCTCTGTCATGCTATGCAGAGACACCTGCTTTCCAATTGCTGGGCAGGCTTTTGCTGGCCTGAACCTTATCTGGTCAGAGAAAAATGGCATGGTAACGCAGGTAATACCTGCAACTTGTAACTGTCCCTGAGGTGAAAGAAAAGCATGTTGGGCATGTGGGTACCTGTGTGAAGGTGCTTGAATCTGAATCACCCTCTATTTTGTTGCAATCTGTAATGTTAAACCCAAAGTTGTATGAGGTGAGCTTGGTCTCAATTAACTTCAGGTGCTCAGTTCACATACGCTTGTGTCCTACTGCACCAGGCATCTGTGCACAGGCAGTTGAATGAAGATCTGAATTTATCTCTCTGTGCTGAACTTGATTTTACAGATGGATTCATTCAGAAGCTCTGCAGTGTGTGCACGGGAAAAGATGAGTTTCTTTCCATTGACTCTAAAGGGAGTTCATGGTGCCTACTGCAGGAGATGATGTCTACATTTGGCCAGTTTAATCCCATCCATGCAAAATCCCTGGTGTGTCCCCTAGCACCACTGTGCTCCTGGGATCTTTCTGGAATGGAGAAAGTTCTCGAGGGCAGCCTACGTCAGACGTGCCTTTCACACCCTTTTGTGGCTTTGTCTTTCAGTAGGTTGGGAGGCTGTGCCTCTTACGAAGAGTAAATGATCGTAATAATAACAAGCAAAGAACCAGTGAAATGGCAGGTTTGATGTGATACGTGTGAAAAGTCCCTGGAACATGTCCCTTAAAAACACTTTGGATCCTGCACACAGAGAGAACCAGGCAGCTTTCCAGACAGCTTGCTTTGGGAAAGCTGTGCTGCTGTTCACATGGTGAGTGTCACAGGGTTTCTAACAAAACACTTGAGCAAGTGCTTCATTTTAAAAATGTGAGCTGTCCTGGTGACCCCTTGGCCAGATGGGCTGGGGTGGAGGTGTTAACACACCCTTCTTTCCTGCAAATACCCTCTTTCCCCATGTGTAAATTTTGCCCATGGAGTGGGTTTCGAGGTGGTGTCATGTTTGCACAGATTTCTGGCTCTGCAGCCCTCCCCATCCTTGCAACAAATCACCTGGTGCAGGGTGCACACTGTGCATTGCCTGAGGGGCACAGTGACACAGTGTCACCCTGTTGGAGGCTACAGAGGTCCCTTCTGTGCATGAAGGCATATTTAGCAATCTGAGGGGGAATTCCCAAGCACGTGTCCCCCACCTGAGGCATGATGCTGTAGCATAGCAGACAGAGATGTTCTGGGCAGCCTGCATGAGAACATTGCAATAGTGGTTTCATGCTCATCAGCATTAAGTTCTTTGCACCCTAGGTCTGGATATAGATTTCTGCTTTGGCACTTGTTAGACACCTTTTAAATAGAGGCTTAAGTGTCCCTTTACAGCACACACAAACTTAGGAGCTCGTGCCTGGCTCATGTCAGGCTCCTCTTGTGACTAGGACCTGTGTGTTTGCTTAAAGTCTTATTTGAAAAGTTATCTTCATAAGGAAATGTAAGATTTCCTCTATTCCTGTGAGCATTTCTCACAGAGTAACACCATTGTTTATCCATCTTATGCTCCATTTCCCACCGTGATCTTATCAAGTTTCGAGTGGGAGGGGAAGGAAGCAGTCAGATGCAGCAACCCAGCAGTACAACCTCGATACAATCCCAGAGCAATACAACCTCATTTTGAAAAATATCCCGACTCCCGGAAGGATTTTGACTATTGATAGTATTGTATAATGAACTGCAAGAAATCAGCACGGAGACTTCTAAACAGACTTTGTTTCCAAAGGATCAGGACCCTTCTTGTTCACATGCCCCAAATGCTCATCACCACATAGTGCTGCTTGTACAGACATTCCTGGAAAATGTGGTTTGTGCCTGTACCAGAGTTTTATTTCAGCATGAAACCAGAGCTGGAAGTGGTGAACAATAATCACAGTGCGACTGGGTTGTTCAGTCTGCAGGATGGGTCACTGAATCACAGCCCTGGGACACCTCTGGACTGCTCTGCGAGCCATTCTTCAACGGGTGTTTTGAGGCTTTCTGGGGTAAAAATTCAGAGGAACAAAACTTCCCAGGTATTTGTTGTCTAAATAAGAGGAAATGAGCAAACAGAAAATGAAAGCTGATATCCAAACCTGAAAAGCAACACAATTTTGCTTCATACGGTGTTTAAAAAAGATTTAATACCCAGACACATCCAGTTGAGCCTTTTTTATTGAAGTCAGTAGTTTCCATAGAAGCCCCTGGAGTGTTCAATTCAGAAGGTATAGTTTTGTCAACGGCATTTTTGGTAGGAGACATCATGCTGATTGTGGATATTGCCTTTACTGGCAAACAACAGTATATGCCTCTCTGTACATAGTTTTGATGCTGTTACTTAGCTTGCAATACACATGTGTATGTACGTATTTTATATTCCCATTCGTTCTAAAGATATAAGTCATCGTTTTTACAATTTCCCATCTTATATGATTTACTAAAATGAAATGCAAATGCTTCTTTTTCTGCTAACAGCTATCTTTCCATGGTAGACATTACGATTTTTTTTTTTTATTAATATAACACTTTATTTCAGATTTCCTAACAACTTTAAGAGCAACTAATGAGAATCTATTTTGCTGGATATGCTAGCTGCTGGTAGGCTATGGTCCTAAGAGATGAATTTCAATTTATGCTTAGCCAGTTGGAAAATATAATCTATCTCCGAGAAGCAAAACAGTTTACTTTTCTATTGAGTTAAGGAGGGTTTTGGAGGCAGAACCAGTTTTGGGTGCTCTCTATGGATACATCCCTACTACTAAATAAAAGAGAGCCAAACACTGATCTTTGGTTGGGAGGCCAAGGAGAACAGGCTGGTTTGTGTCCATTCTGCTCCCTCTGGAGCAGACTGGCCATATCTACACTAAACAGCACTTGGCCCCAGCTCTCCACTGGGTCTCATGAGGGGGACATTGGACATATAAACATGATTATTATTTTGACTGTGTTTTTCCAGTTCCATTTGTCTAAAGGAAAATTAGTAAAGTGCAGCCCACCACAGCAGTGTTTTTTTCACATGATCCTTGTGGTGCATTTTACTGTTACTTAGCACAAGGGCATGTGAGGTTGCAAAGCTGCCTGGGATAGTGCTGGAGAACTTGTGGGACAGAGGGAGCCAAAAGCTGTGCAGTCTAGTCAAATCAGTCTAATAGTCACATTGAGGGAAAAGTCCTGCAATGAACCATCTCAGCTTGTATACCCAAACTCTGTTTTGCAGACAGCTGGTGGGGAAGGTCCAGGACAGAACCAGAATTGATCTGCCTGAAGAAGCATTGGTTGGTCAGGGGCCTAGTGCTGGACTTTCTCCCTTGTCCTCTCTTTACTTATGATGTAGATATATTCTTTATGACAAGCACTTTGCCAGGAAGCTTTTGGTAGGAGCCAATGGCTGGGGAGGGTTTGGAGGGCTATAACTTTCCCCTCCCCAACACCAGCACCACTTGTTGCAGTCTGCACCCCCTGCCCATGATATGTGATCTGCAGGAGAGATGATGGCTTTGGGGATTGCAGCTCAGGGGTGCTAGCTTGCTGGGAATGAAAGGAGCCACCCTCAATCCATTTCAGAGCCTGACAAGACCATCTCAATGGGTTTTTCTGTTCAGCTTTTGGGACTCTCAGGACACACCTTCTCACCAGCCCTGACCTCAGTGCCTGCTAGACACTAGGTGAACCTGATCTGGAGAAAGGCTGCTGTTCTCTCACCTTTCTCACCTGTAGCAGGCAGCAAGCTGTGGAGGGAGGAGGGCATACCTGGGACAGTCCAGGTGGAAGAACCATGTGTCAGCAGCAGGATTCATCTATAAAGCTTGGGGCTTGCTGTGGGAATTTGGTTAAAATCCTCTACATATGATTTCCCACTGCTGGCCAAATTGATGCCAAAACAGTTCTGTGAGTGGCAAGGGCTGGGATGCCATGTAGCTGGAGGCTGCTGTAGGAATGACTGAGCTGCATACAGAAATCTATTATTTTTGCAGGTATTGTGGCTTCTGCTTTGTCTCGATCATCTGAGAAGGCAACTCCTGGCATTCTTATAAAACTATGGAGTTAATTTTAATTACTGAAAGCCGCAGCATGGGTTGCTATGGAAACACAAAGAACTGCCACGTCTACAAGTTTTGTCTGTAACTTGCTGTCTGGAAATGTCATATGGGGTCTGATTTCTCTCTCCCATCTAGCAATAGCAAAACAGGCACGGTCACTGCATCAGTCAAGTTTAAACAATGCACAATCAGTTTAGGTCAGAATAAAACCTCCATCTGTTTTTTCATCCGTGCCGTTTCTCTGTGATTCCGAAATACAATTGGTATGTTCCTAGTTTCCTAATAACTTGAAAAACAGTCCCCAGTCAGTTGATGAAGGAAACTGGAGCACAAAATCATTGATATTAGAGTTGAAAAGCAGCTATTAGGTCACACAGTCCCCATACAAAATTGTTCCTATGCTATTTTTTCCTACTACTTTTCACTGTCTAATTATAAATGCAGCTGCATTTGTAATAAAACCTCCTTCAGCTTTGGTTTCAGGGCCAGAATATTATACCTAGAGCATGAGTTGCTGGACAAAGAAGGTTGTCCAAGTGTTTCCATTCTGAACTCATTTTTCAGTTTGCTGCTGTTTTCTTGGACTGAAGTGTCTCATTTTTACTCCCTGTCTTTTGTCTGGGAGTAAATAGCTTTGGAAAGCTGGAACCTGGATACATCGTCTTCCTAAAAGATATAGAAAAGGCTTATTTTCTGCATATAGTTCACTAAAAAATATTGTGTGTTGAATTGAGGCCTGGAGTTAGTGCTGTAATTAATTGAAATTAATGGAGTTACACCCATTAACACCTGGTATTCATTTTGCTCTTTAGTTATGCATTACTGTTAAAAGTTATGCAAAGTACCCCAGTTGCTGGAGATCCTAGAGAAGCTGGACTCTCCTCACATGATTCAAAGATCTCTTTAGTACTCTTTGCATAACAGGTTTGTGGAAAGCAAATACTGATGCAGTTTAAAAAAAAAGAATAGTGAGTAGGATTAGAGTTGTGCCCTCAGCTTCCTTACAGTAAATACATTACAGTGTTCTACTGTGCCTATGATTTTTCATCCCTACACTGTAGTACTTGAGCACAATTCCCACTGATTTAAGCTGATTGTCCCATTTTGATGGTCAGGAATAGGCTTTCTCTCATACTGGCCTAAATAACCATGTGCAAATTTCACTTCAGTTATATCTCTCTCTACAGGAGGGTAGACCTGGTCTTATGTCACCTGAAAAGCTTTTAACATGGTCTTGTGAACCATTTTGAAATGCAGTTAGTTCCAGTTCCACAGAGGTCTGGAAGCACTCTGGCTCTTTCCTAGCAAAACAATGTTTGGTGGAACTGCATAAGGTGACAGCAAAGTAGTTTCAAGCCTCAAGATGAGGGAAGCAGCACAGCTCATTAGCTGTCCATAGCATGACAATTTCAGGGTTTCAGGTACGTGTTTTATAGTCTTTGATCCATGCCTGATCTGATACAATGAGCAGGTAGCTAAAGGACAAAATAGAGAACGCATCTTGATTTTTCTAAGCTTGTAATTATTTCACTCTTTTTTTGTTAGTGGCATCTGATTATCTTGTACGAGTCACAGTCACACTGGGTTCACAGAGGCTTGCTTGACAAATTTGAATACTGAACTCAGCAAAACTCCACAGAGAGAGCTTGACAGGTGCAGGAGGACGTGCAGAAGACCAGCGCTGGTGGGATCGCTTAACCCCATCATGACACCAGCTTCTAATACCCTTTCACACCATGTAAGAGATTGGCTTCATGTTTGGATACCTGTGGTTGTATCCACCTGAACCTACTGGTAGCTGAGATATGTTAGGATATCTTGCCTGGTCTCCAGCTGCCTCTCTGGGTGGGCATAGGTCTTCCATAGGTCCTGAGTCAGATCTGCCACCTCATTGGCACCAGATAGCAACGCTTACATGTCTAAGTTATAATAGACAACAGCTGCCCAGGGAGGTTGCAGATTAACAGTCACCTTGTTCTGGCTTTCCCTTCTCTGGGCAAGAGGCCAGAGCAGGTAACCTCCAGAGGTCACCTCCAGCATGGGGCATTTTATGATTCAGTGATTCTAACAGAAAATGGAGCCTGTGGTAGACTCAAGACTGCAGCTTAGTTGATCAAACATACGTACCCTGGGATGGGCCGGGTGCTTCTCGGGGCTCTATTGGCCACACATGCTATCCCCACTGCCTGCAATGGATAAGTAGAATCTCTCAGCACCTCAGCCATCAGCTGCATGCAGAACAAACGGGCCAGCTCAACGTGGGACAACAGTGAAGCACAGGGACTGGGCCCCAGGCCCACAGGCACCCCGTGTGCCTGCTGAGTGGCCATCTGCCATGTGGCCTTGAAAACATTCCTGATAAGCTGTTGGTTCTCCAGAGCTGCTCAGACTCCATTGCAGGGCCACTCATTCTGCTCAACTGGGATGCCTCAGACAGCTGCTTCTCCTTCAGACACTTGCTGAGGGTGGTGCACCCATCTGCCTTCCTGGAGGCAGCACTAGCTAAAGCAGTTGCTTCAACCAGCTCCTTGTGGACACTTCCCTGTCGTATGTCTCCAGTTCCTCCAAACTGAGCTTGGTTGTACGTGTAGCTGAACCTAATAGCCTCACAAAGTCTTATATCCACCTTCATCTTGTTCTTATCCTCCTAAGCTGTCCATCTTAGGAGTGCAGTTGTATCAGACTCTATGGGGCATGTCCAAACTTGGACCTTAGGAGCCTGAGCTGCTCTACAGAGATATTTTTCTCTTTGTTGACTTTGTAGGGAGTTTGGGCTGATGAATCTCAGGTCTCACTGTTTAAACTGTTTTGACTAATCCAGAGTGATTAGACTGAAATGGAACAGGGAGCCCTTCTAAGAACAGCTCAGACAGCAGATCTAAGCAGGCCCTGACTTCTGTTGGGAGTCAGCTTGCTCCCACTCTCCTCTTCATGAGACACAGGGCCTTCTGGATTTCAATGCTCCACCAAAAATCCACATGCCCCTGATCTCTGAGTAGGATATCTAAAAATGGTGAGGACCTGGACCTATCTTAAAAGACTTCTTCATTCCCTGATTGCATTTCAGCTAATTGTTTCAATTTTAAATTGGAGGATGTACAACTGATGCTCTGGACAGAAGAGGTAGAGGTCTCTGGTGCTTCGGAGACCACGGAAGTGGCTTAGATTTCAGTTCAGGGTAAGACAGAAGTAGGGTTTCAGTGGATGTCTTAAATGAGAGGAAAATCATTCTCCTTTTATGTTTTATAATATGTACTATTTTCAACTGGAGGTTTAGGAGAATGCAAGAAGATTAATTTATGTCCAGCTATATCTAGAACTTTCCTCCAGTTTGCCAAATTAGGCAGAAAGTTTTAATAAATGAAAATAGTGGGTCTGACACATCTCTACTGCTACAGTTGGAGAATTGATAAAAAGAACAGACTCTGAGTGGTAGCTTTTATTGAAAACCTTCAAGCAGCTGACAACTCACGTCTGAGCTAATGAATGACTCAAAAAAGGTCTTAGCTCTCAATCTTACCCTTGTCACCCATAAGGAATCTGATTCCAGACCTGTCTTTTGTGGTTAGGAAATCCACAGGTTTCCTCTGTGCTTAGCTGTGGGGACATCACAGGAAAGGGGATGTAAATGGATCCTCGTGCTGAGCTGTGTTTGGCTTTTGAGGGAACCTGCCAAAGACACGAAGGATCTGGATACAGTCTACCTCTCTGTGCTTCTTCAAGCGGTTTCTGTGACTAGGCTGGCTGCTCCCCTCCTGACAAAACAAGTGGTCTCTTCTCTTATGTCAGTGTCTTTGAACACCCCTACAGGTAAATTTGAGACAAACCCCCTTATTGGCTACTCCTTGACTTACTTTTGTAAATTCATACAGTCCTTTCACACTGGAGGACCAAAACCCACCATGATCATAGATGCTAAGTCACTTGTACTGTTCAGGGGTTTTGTTGTGGGATGATGGATGTAAACTTCTACCTGCAGGACCAGATGTGATTGTTTACCACTGTAAAAGCCACTCAGGTGGAGCTTGTTCCGTTCCTCCAATTTTATTGTTTTCTAGACTCTTGCACACTTTAAACAAGACCTGTTTAAAGTGAAGATGCCAAACAAAACCAAACCACTTCTGCTTAGATGCTTTTTTGTGTGGATACTGTGTTCACCAGCCTGGGTTGTCTCTGGATAAGATTTATGATCAAATTTCACACTTCTCTTCCCTGTATCATCATGAAGTAGAGCAATTTTTTCAGATGACCATAAAGATAGTAAGAGGCAGGCTAAGTTTTTTAATACTTCCAAAGGAAATATCAGCACGGGAAATACACCATGAAATACTAATTAACTCAGGTTCTTTAGCTAATCAAGGATGTTCATTGCAAAGCCCTTAAAGTGAAGAAGTTAAAAATATTTCCTTAAGCGAAGAGGTTGACTGTAAGATTATTCAGCTACTTTGATTGCAAGCAAAACATGATTCTGGCTTCTAAAAGTGGAGGGGAAAAAAAATCCCCAGCAATTTTCCAGTCTGATTATGATTAAAAAAAAAATAAAAAAATCACAACTTTTGAAATTTTTGAGGATTTTTTGGAGCAAGACTTCAAAACATTCTTAGAATAAATAGCAGCTCTCTGCAACAAAGGTCACTCAACGCACAGTAACATGAACAGGTTGTGAATTAGACTGAATTGTGCACGTGACTACATCACAGCTGTTGTAGCTGCACTGGTGATAGAAGATTGCATGGGGTAAACTCTGTGTACTTGACGCTATAGGAAGGCTTTAGCCTGTTGTTCTAGAGGAGTTCGGCGTTTGGGGTTCCTGGGGTATGAGGGGTTAAGTAGCTGGGACATATAAGGAGAAAAGGGCCACTGTGAAGGAGTATCAACTGTCATTTGGAGCCAGTATATGCAGCTTTGGGTGTGCTGCTTCCAGGGAGGTCCAGAAACAAGAGCTTCAGATGGAAGTTTCACATTCCCATCTTATCAATGAGTGAGGGTAGAAGGTCCTTATATGCAATGGACAGCACATCTGGAGGGTTGAGACCTCCAGACCAGGTGGAAAAGATAGCACAGATTTACACCCACCTATACAAAGGGAGGATTTATGCCCACCCAGACAGCCAGACAGGGAAACACCTCCATGAAGAAACCATGATGTTGGTGAGAGCTGCTTTTCCTGGTTTCCATGTGCCCATGTGCTCAGCAGCAATTTTATCCAGACAGTTGACTTGCCTTTGCTTTAATTCTGGGAACTTGGTATGCCTTCACCCAACACCCTCCACATAGATAATTACAGCTTTGAAGGAAGATCTGAAATACACTTAGATGAGACACATGAGTGGCCCTCTCTGCCACGGGTTGGTGGGGACTTGTACAATTCCCTTTTATTTACATAAGCTGAGCTACACTGTAAGGGTCCAATTGCTGCAGCTACTGGGTTTACTGGGTGCATTTATCCAAGAAGTGCTAGAAAAAAGCCACAGAGCAGCTAGGAAAATGTCCCACTTTTCTTCCACCTGGAGTGGCTCTCCTCCAGTGAGGTGTCAGTGACATTTCCACCTCCTCACTGTGGCTTGTCCCATGTACTAAAGGCATGATGAGAGTTGACAGTAGCCAACATCATGCTGTTGTCACACATCAGAAACTTTCCTTCTTTCTTTGGGTCCTGTAGCTGCGGTTTCTCAGTGTGCTTTGTGGTATGTTTTGTGCCCATTTCCTTGCAGAGATGACTCATGTGATGTAATGTCATGTTTCTCAGTGAGCAATGGCAGTAACTGAATTAATGAACTAATTTTAATGCTTTCTGAATGCCATTTTTTTCAAACATGTTTCTGTTTTGTGTGTAGCTTCCAAGTAGACTGTGATCTCAGTATTTCTTCTTAATTCATGTTTAAAGTTCTTAAGTCTAGAGTTAATGAAAAGACTGAAGCTGTCATATGTTTTAAAATTCAACTTCAGTTACTAATTTTCTTTTTCCTGATTTTTCTTATTTTCTGGTTTTCTCCTGGAGTTTATAAAATTTCATTTATGTTTGAATGATTATTTCTTTAGTAAAAGTTCTTCCTTATATTTAAAATGTAACATGTGTGCATGTTAGGAGGCTTTCTAACCCCCAAATTTTCTAATATTACTTTTCATGGGTAAGATGTCTTGACTCTTTTTTTTTTTTTTTTTTCTTCAGTGTGTTTAGTTTGGGGTCTATTCAATATAGTATTTTTGTTCTTTCCATGGTTCACATGGTGCTCAAAGAATTCACAGAAGAAGAATTTTACCCATTTCATATGATTTTAGCATTAATCTCTATACAAGTGCATACTACTCAAAAATAGGTGTCAAGTAGCATGGAATATGAATTGAAGTCAGAGTGAGGCATAAGCAAAGTTTCTTTCTCATACTTGTACTTAACAGTTTTGAAACCTTCAGTCCATCATTTCATGTCTCTGAACTAATGAAAAACTTCTAAATTTAATTTGTACAAAGCAAATCCACTGAATGACTTTAATGTTTCTTGATAAATATCTGCTGCCAGGAGAGCAGCAGAGCAGGCAAGTACAGTCTGGGGGTTATTGCACCATTTACCATAAACATCCAAATGCTGATGCCTGGGCAAGGCATACAGTTTTGCCTATGGATCCTGTACAGTACATGGAAAGAAACAACATCTTCCAGGAGGTGACAAAAAATAGGGGCTTAGCATCTGCCCTGCCATGTGCTCTCCTTGCATCACAGAACATGCCAGAGGAGAAGCGAGAGAGCAGAGCTTGAAGGGGGCAGGTTGCTTCCTGAAGCACCCAGGGTTGGTCTGTGCTTGGATATGGACACCTATGTCCATGGGGCCTAGGTGGAGGTGTGGGTGGTCTCAGATCTCCGATGCAAGGCTTGAGCAGCCATGGAGGCTGCTTCCCTTCCAAACACCGAGCTTGGAAAGATTTCCTGCTTTCGGGTTCTTTGTGATCATCATTATTTTCTGCATGGAGCCTTTCTTGGGTGCTGCCATGTGCTTTACACCACTTGGGGTGTTCCCAATAGCTTTGTAGATGGGAGGAGATGGATCTCCCCAAGCATGAGGTTGGGTTCACCCTGATTTGGCATCTGCTTGGGGAGCAGTCCCCTTCATGGGCATCTGGCACTGCCATGACTGACCCCACAGCCGATTCTGCGTTTTTCTCCCTCAGCACTTCATCCATTTCATTGAGGGACTCTGACTGTTGAGGATCTGCAGATGGAGGGGGCTCTATGCTCAAGCTCATGCTTATTTACTTACTTTTATATTCTTTTTGAGCACACACTAAAGCTGAAGGAGGCAGGGAGCTGCCTGAAACACCCAGGGTCGGTCTGTGCTTGTTTGTGGACACCTATGTCCGTGAGGACTAGCTGGAGGTATGGGTGCTCTCAGACCTCTGGTGCAAGGCTTGGGCAGCCATGGAGGCAGCTTCCCTCGTTAACACCACAGCTTGGAAAGATTTCCTGCTTTCCCCCTGCCCCCATTACTCCCATTTTGAGCCCAAAACACATCCGTGTTTGACTAAGACACACTGTTTCAGAAAGGACATCACAAAACGGCGAATTTGCAGTAATGCGCTCTCAGGTTTCATCACTCTCAGTATGAAGTGCCTGTGTCTTCTTTCTTATTTTAAGGCATTTTATTTTAGCTTCCCACCACTGGTGCTTATTATGTTTTTCTCTACTTGTTGCACCTTTTTCTTCTCCCCTTCCTCTCTTTCATGTTCCTTAATTTCTTCTAAAATTGTTCATCCATTTTTTTTTTCTGTTTTTGCTTTTTGTCTGGTAAGAGCAATCACAGATCAGCATCAAACAGCTGAATGAGTTCTAGTAGCTGTTTTTATCTCTGGAGATTTTAAACTTTGTCAGAATATGTTGATAATATGCTGATTGAAATTCCCCTCTGAAGTTTCAATTTTATACATATTGTTGTTTTCCCCTGTACCTTTTTGCAGACAGATACTTAGTGATGTTTTTGTTTAACCTCTGGAGAACACACAAAATGGAAAACAAGCAAGTAACAAGCATTTCCAAATCCCAGTGCTATAAATCTGTTTTGTTTCCCTTCTGCTTACAAAAGTGGCAAATTATTTATTTTATTATCTGATATCACACCAATAACAAGAGGACTCTGTTCCATGCAGTCCAATTATGAAAAATTACCTGAGATAAAATGAGTCACAGTGAACCTGTTTTTCATGGCCCTGTTGCAAGGAAATATTTACCTGTCTGAAGTGAGGAAAATTTACTCTTGTGCCAGCTGCTGAAAACATTCAATCAGAAAAAAATTGTCAGATAAAATGTTGATCAGCCCCACTTGTTTGGACCATTTTGTTGATGCATGAAACCTGGTTTGACCCTAGCTGTGGAATTTTTCTGACTTTAGCCAGTGTTGGAGCTTAGGGCATTGGGTTGAATTGTAAAGTCCCCTGAATTCCTTTCCAAACCAGTTTTCTGAAAAGCTCAGCACAAGTTTGTACATGTAACTCAAAATCTTTCTGTCCAGATGTAAGAATAAATTGGCTCAGCGGAGTTGATTCTTCTAGGTTTAGTAATTTTATTGGTTAGTAGTAAATTAGCTAAAAAAGTGTATCATTCCCCAGAGGTATGCGAACTGTTGCTGGAAGGGAAATGTTAGTAATATATGTCAGTTACAAGATTAGTGCCTCCATTATTTTATTTGATTATATCCACTTCCAAATGGCTGGATCCCCTCTTTTGCAGCAATACAAAATGGAAGTGTCTGGTAGAAGCAGAGATCAGAATTCTTTGCCAGAAAGCCATTTAACAGAGAATCCTCATATTTTCCTGTTGAGGTTTAGGTTCAATCCACGTACAATAGATGCTTTCTGTTAACCCACTTTCCTCCACCACAAAAAGAGGAAGAGAAAGAGGATAAGGGAGAGAGACCTTATGGCCCCCTCCACCAAATGGGAGACGAAGGGAATGAGGGGGAGACTTCTGGGTTAGAAAAGAAAACTAAAACAGCTTTAATGAAGATAATAATAATAATAGAATAGAATATGTACAAATATATACAAAACCAATATCGAACCCAACCTCCCCCTGATGGCAGTTACGTCACTGTCACCACTGAGGCTGTGAAGCAGGCACTGGCAAAGTCCCAGACTGGGCTCAACAGCTGATGGGAACTGGGACCAGGAGCTGGGTTCAGGAGCACATGAATCGGGATGGAAGGCAGGGCCAAGAAGAAAGAAGGCCAAAAGGAAGGGTTAAGGGCCCACTGAAGGAAAAAAGAAGGCTTAAGGATCACAAAAGGAAGAGCATCCAGGCATAAGGATCCTGAAGGAAGAGGAGGATTGAGACCCTTGTGATCCTTCAGCTTTATAATGAATATGGTGTATATGGGATGGAATACTTCATTGGTCAGTTTAGGGTCATCTGTCCTGGCCGCTCCTCCCCTCAGGTGCAGCCTTTCACTTTCTGCACCCCCCGATGTGATACACAAGATCTAGCAGTGACCTTGGTCTGCACACCAATCCTTGGTAGTAACTCCAAACATCAAGCGTTATCATTGCTAGAAGCAGACACAGTCTGCAAAAACATGCTGTGAGCTTCAGAAAGTGCAGTTAGTTAGCAGAGACTTGGCTGAAAAGTAAAATCACTGAAATGAATTGGTTTGGTTCTAACTTAAACCACGACATTTCCATATTTGCACAAAAAATTGCTAATGTCTCAATGTCATTTAGGAGTGTGAAGCCTTTAGGAATGGCTGATGAAATGTATGGATCCCCTTCAGCACTTTCATATCCAAGTGGAAATATCCTGAGTGTGCACACATAGACACGTAGGCAAGTACACAGAGAGAGTGACTGTGTCAGTCTGCAGCTACTTCAGAACTCTCTGCACCATCCTGACCTCAGTTCTGTGCCTCCCACAGACCATGGGGGATGAATATTCTGTATTCTCCTGACTCCTAGCATGGGCACCCATGGCTGTGCCAGCTGAGCCTCCTGTGCAGAGAAGGAAGGTGGTTTGCAAGGGCACAAAATCAGAAGCCTGTATCATCATCAGTTAGGGCCCAATCCACAGCTGGAAATGAAGTGCGTTTGTCTTGGTTGAGCAGGATGTTGGTTAAGATTTAATGCTCAGTCACTTAGGAAACAGTATATTTATTTTCTTAATCATATTTATGTGACACAAGGGATAAGGCTGGCATTTTAGAAGCAGGACAAGTGCATGGATTTTCTATTCACCTGAACGGTTGCACATACAATTAGCCCTGAGGGTGCTGTACATAATTTTCCACTCCCCAGCCCTGCCCAGCAGCCTGCTAATGACTCTGCAGCGTTCCAGGTAGCAGGCACGAAAAGGGAGCAAGGCCATTGCATTACTGGGGCTTTCACTAACAAGCAAAGCAAGTTTTGCTTAGCTTTTTTTTTCTCCTCTTTTGTCAGTTAGTATGTTCTTGGGAGAGAAAACGCTTTACTTCCAGCTCAAGTGATTAATGTGAATGATTAATAGTAGAGGAACATGAAGATGGCTTACCAGGACAAGCTTCTGTTGTGATTAACGATGGGTCAGGCTCTGTCAAAGCCAGGGTAGTAGGAAACACATATACATACTTATATATTTATATGTAGTATACTTGTGTGTGTTTGTGTGTATATGTTGATGGAAGTTTATGCTTACATATGCTAAAAATAACTTCTTTGAAGTCAGAAAATTGCCTTTTTTGTCTCCTCTTTGTCTTAGAGAACAGCAGTAGAGACATTCCATGCTCCTGAAAAATTCATGTTTGTTCTGGGAATTTCTTTGGCCTCAAGGCAGCACATTTAGAAATGTGCTTTTAAAAGAAGAGTAAGAAAGATTTGCCAAGCCACTGCTGAGCCTTGCAGAGGTTCCTGCCCTGAGATGGTCCTTTTCCCTTCAACTTACCTCCATCAGCCCAGTCTTCCTGCTACACTCAGGCCAGCCCTTGCCTTCCTGTGGCACAGAAGGCTTTGCTGGTCAGGAAACCTTGATGCTCGATGCAATTCAATTGGGATGGTTTGCCATGTGCTGCAGTTTGCCTTGTGCCGTGGCCAAAAAAAAAAAAAAAAGGAAAAAAGAGTAGAACAGTTCCTGCTCTGAAAATTGTAAACCTGCTTTGAGGCAGACACACAGACACAAGAAGTTCTCACAGCCTTTGAAGGTGAAGAGAAGACTAGCTAATGAAAGCAAGAGTGTGCAGCTAACATGGGAGCAATTATAAATCAGTGGAGAGATGAAAAAAAACCAAACTGTGCTTCAGCATTGATGGAGTGCCTTGAAGATGCTTCTGGGTCTGGAGGGGGGCCACCAGCCCATGAGGGTGTCCCCCTTGGAGGAACGGCTTCAGGGAGCTTCATATTCGGGAGTCTCACTGGGGTGAAGTATCAGGGCTGACTGAGACACTGGAGGATGCATTGCCATTATCAGGCTGATGTCCTCTCCTGTGCTGAGTCTGCAAGAGCTCATGACAAGGCTGCTACAGGCCATAAATGAAGAACATTTTCCTTATTTTGGTTTATGAGCAGAACCTCTCTTCTAAAAGTGACACGCTTCTGTACCTCCTTCCAAAAAAGGGTGCTGGAGTAGCAATCTGGCAACTTCAGTCACGAGATGTTTTGGGGTGGTCATGTGTACTATCCCACATCAATCTGGTTTTCAAAGGTAAAGAGACTGCACAATTTCAGTGTCTGTTGGTCTTTACTCCCATCCATCTGTCTTTCTGTCTGTCAGTCTCTCTCCCACAGAAAACATCAAGAAATTTCAGTTCTGATGGAGTGATCTCAAAGATTGTGTATTCATATGGATATTGTGACACTTCACCTCTATCTGCACTTCGGATGGAGGAGAGACACCAATTAATGTCCCTGCACAGTGGCAGGTTGCAGTGAGAGCTCAAGTATATTGGAAGCTTGGAACCAGCTCAGCACTTGCTGTCCTTTCTTCTGCTGGTAGGCAGTAGAGTGGTGAGGTTATAAGGATGCTGCTGGGGATGTGGTAGTGTTCTGCTGGCTGTTGGGAGGCAGGGCACTTCTCTCCAGAAAGCCAGGATTTCTTCATTCTGCCGCTCAATGAATGGATAAATTTTACTCACAAAACACTTAAAAATAATTTGTTGGAAAAGTAAACCAGATTTTTATATCATAACAAGGAAGTTCTCTATTTGCAGTGAAGCTGTTAACAGGTAATGTGCAAAGCTATGTCTTTATTGGAGGCCACAAACTAATACATGCTTATCAACCTACCTTCGGGAGTATCACAAAGGGCTTTACAGGAGAGGGGTGGGCATCCTTTCTTTGCTTTACTCAAATGGCCAAAAATAGCCATAAAAAATGGGATAGAGACAGGGCATTTTTCACAAGGAACATGCAGCCCCATTTCCAGATATATGGATTACCACTCTGGGCTGAAGGCAGCGAGTAGTTGTACTAACCTTGGTGGTGGGGCAGGGACAACTCTAAAACCTGTCTTTTCCTGGCAGAAGGGGAACCTGCACTTGTTCTCCTCTTGGCATGGCCTTTGGACAACTCCAGGTTGACTGAACAACACCAGGTGAGTATCATCCTGATGGCATAGGACTGTGGTACCTAGTGCCAACCCAATCCTTCCCCCATCTTTGAAGAGTGGTGAGTCCAGTAGGGCTGCTGTGTGCTCTGGGTTATGACTCATGACATGAGTAACACATGCAGGGAAGCAGAAATCCATGCTACCTCTGTGCAGAGGTTTGGGGCATTTTCTCAATGACCCTTTGAAATATTGCTGTGAGACTGCCAAGGTCCTTCAAGCAGAGCTGACTTAAAGAAGATGGTGAAATGCAGGGTGGAGCCAATCAAGTTTTAATTTCAAGGGTTTCAAGCACACATTCCCTAGGCCACTGCAATCACTTCCTGGGAATATACACACAGATTTAAAAGTGTTGCTTAGTGGTTTATGAAACTCCTATTCAGAAACGCTCCAGATGGCACGGGGATCCCCCAGTTGCACGGTTCTGAACTGCTGTGGGAAAAAAATTGTTATTGAGAGAAAACTGCCTGCGTGGAAATAAGTCCTTTTACATTCACTCAAAACACTACTCTTGCTCTTTCCTATTAATGCTTCCTTGGTACCCAAAGAGTCTTGCAACAGTGGCTGTATACAGGAGGCTGAGCTTTTCATGGCACCCTCTTACTCATATAAGTCTGTGCTGTCCTAATATTCACAGCACTTGCATAGACCTACCCATGTTTATTTGTATCCAGGCAGTTGGGTACCATTTTTAAGAGACCTGTGCAAGGTGTGCCACACTAGCCACAAGAGCTTCAAAGGCTTGAGCCTGTCCTCTCTTGGCCACTGGTGTCAGGGGTGTTGGTGCAGTTCCTGAGTAGAACAGGCTGGTGGACAGGTTCAAAATTAGCCTTAAAAACCAGTTAGCTTATGAGCTTGTCTGACTTCTGTGGCACCTCGCTCAGGGTATTTACCACCAGGCTTTGCTGTCTTTGTTCTGCTCTGCCACAGCTGCAGTGCTAGTGAGCATCAAACTTACTTGTGTTAGGCCAGGCTGGGCTGAGGGTCATGCAGAGACTGAAATTACAGCTATGCTATATGGGTGCAACACCAACCACTGCTGTCTCCTCTTTATATCCATAGCCACTTTTTTGGCTTTTTTTTTTGGCTTTTTTTTTTCCCGTGCAGCAGCTGCATTAAATACTCAGTATTATTCCTGGCTTTGTGTCTAGGGAGATGGCTTTCTCAGGTCAGAAGATGGTTGTTCCTCATTTGGATAAATATAAATACAAAGACTGTATGAAATTTGGGTAAATATAAAGATAAAAGCCAGATATAAATGAGGCAAATAGAACCCTCTTGAACTGGGGTCCTTCAAGTAAAAGAAACACAGTTTTAAATAATTACAAAGAGTGACATTTCTTGACACTTGGGTTTGACCAAGAGTTTGTCCAAGGCAGTGCTTCTTTGAGCAGCAGAGCACTGACACGTTTGAAGCCTTGCAGAAGGTGCTACTATGATTGCCCCTGATATCCCCATAAGCAGTTGTACACATTTACAGTGCTGGTTGTGATCATTGCACTCTGATTCCTGTCTGGCTGATTTCCTTGTCTGTGTAAACTTTGCTTTCCATGAACCCCATGAGTTTCCAAAGTTTGCTTTCTGTGAGAATCTGTGTGATCAGAACTGGATTATTTGCCTATTTAAGAGAAGCAAACACAGCTGGAACAAATTCATGTTTTTAAATCAGCATGAGTATTTGTGAAAATATTACTGGTTGTGTTCCCTCTGCTTTGCATTTTCTGACTGATACTTGCACAGAAATGTGGAAAAAAAATCATTTTATTCTTTTGATAAAACCACTACATGCCTCAGCTTCTAATTGTGATAAAAAAATCTCCTTTGACAGGAGATCTAAAAGTCAACCTCAGTTTATTGAAATGAAAGAAAGGAATTGAACTTCAGTTCTCTCAGAGAATCATTCTTCTCATATCCCAAGCACACATTAGTTCTGGATCTCTGTGGAATACAATTGGAGAGAGGTTATTGAATTGAAGTTTCAAGCACAGAAGCTGAGCGCTGGCCAATTATATTTTGCCAGGGCTGAAATTGGACTAGCCAAAAAAAAAGGATATCAAAGTGCACACCAATGTGATGCAGAATCAAATCTCTTCTGAGATGAAGTGCTTCTCTGTCTGGAGAGGTGAGGGAAGTGATGCTGTGTTTCTGTCTTTAATATTGGTCTGCTCATCATGCCTTGCTTCCTGACTTTGTCTCTTTTTTCTATTGTGTGGCTGCTTAGAATTCAGTGATAGCACCAAGTATTAGATGTCAGAGTGCTTTTGTCTTATAATTACTGGGCTTGTTGAGGGTGTGTTGGACACTATATGTGAAAGCTCAAACCATGTGCTCCTTCAGGGTCTCATAAGGTCATCCCCCAAGCAGTTACCAACACAAGACAGAGGAGGAGAGGCTGCTTATCAAACATCTTGTTTGCAACAGTGAGATGAGGTCTTGTGATCAGCTGTTATGGAATTGGTACTGACTTTCCATTATCTCCTCGTTTCTGTTAGAAGGGCATTTACGCTTTATGCTTTGTATGAGATGTCGAGCTACAATTTTGTTCAAATATTTAATTTTGAGGCTAGTTTTACTATGTTTGCTTCCTTTCACATCATACCTTCCACCAGGCATCCTGTGCACATCTACAAAAGACTCAGCTGCACCATCTGGGAAGCAGCCTGTGGGTGGTCGTGGAACCCACATGTATAACTATTAGCTTCAAGATGCTAATGCCTACATTAATCATCAGATTTACTCTGTTGCATTTTTAAAGAAAGCCTAAATTGCTTAATTTGTCTAATTATTTACTGTCCCATTTATATCAATTTTTCTTACACAAATTATTTCTTCTGATGCAAAGTAAATGACTCACTTTTTACAGACCTTTGGGTATGGTGCCATCTGCATTTCTGTCATCTCAGGAAATTTTCATTTTGTGATTCTATTCACACACATACCAGAAATGTGAAATACATGATGCAAGAAGTCATCACTGGGTCAAAACTAACAAGGTACAGGGAACCTCAACATCCTGAGATAAAATGTTCTGAAAATTATGACTCAAGGACTTGCAAAAATGACTCTAGCTTCAGAGAGAGTATCTTTGGTCTTCATATCAGTCAACTGAGAATTCAGATAGTGCAAGTTCTCTACAAGTAGCATTTGCTTATCCAAATAAGACACAAAACTAATATGTCTCAGTACTTTCTACATTGCTAAAAAAGTTATTTCAAGGTTCCACTAACAGTGATTGGATGGATCCAATGCTGAGGGCCTAATGTTCACACTGTGGACTTTTGAAGGAAGTTTATGTCAGACTAGCTCTAATCCATTCTCATGGATTGAAAAGCCACTAGCAGTTGAAGCCCACCTTCTGCTTTAGCTTAATCCAGGAAACCAGTGATCCGTTATCACTCAATGATGGAAATCAAAGCATGGTTAAGTAGGAGTCATCAGGAGATTTTGCTTCTAAAGCAGGATCATAACTTGGACCAAAATGCTACAGTAGATGCACCTAGATATTGCTTGTAATCACAACTGGAAGAAAATTTTCTGTCAAAACCATTTCTTCATGGAATGTAGGAATTCAGATCAAATTAAACAATTTAGTGAAAGTGTTTCCTTTCTACAAAAAAACCATACTTCTTTTTTTGTGTGAAAAAGGAGATACTAGTTTTCAACTAATAGCAACAGATTTCAATTCATGTTTTTCTGGCAACCCCAGCCCAGAGCATCAAGCGCCTCCATGGAGATGGGGACGGGCTAAGGCTGGGTAGGACATCAGCTGGCAGATGGGGGTCAAGATTAGGCATAGGCCTGGCTGCAGCAGAGGCAGTGCAGCTGTGTAGCTCAGGCAGAGACCAAGAGCACGAGCTCAGCTCAAGGGCAGCTCCAGATAAGAGAGGTGACCCTGACCCTGGCTTCAACAGCCTTTTTACCAGCTCAGCTGGCCCCAAGCTCAGGTTACCAAACCCCCAGGAGCCGGGCAAAGTGTGCTCAGGGCTCTGACATATGTAGTGCAATTCTAAATATCCATCTTAAAATACAAATACTTTGCTTACACTGATAAGTGAGGTAGGGATTTTCAACATTATAACAGGGTATGAATCTCCTGCTTGTCAGCTTTCTGCATTATTGTCTTAACCTGGAAGGATTTTAACTGCAGTGCAAGAGATGTCATATTGCCATGGAAAAGGCTACATATTGCATCAAAGAATACTATGTGGGGTAGCTGGATTTAATATTGCTTTCCAAAGGAAAACTCCCACTTTGAGAGTCCATGTCTTAGGAAATACTGGACACCTCAGCCCCAAGAGCTGAAGGTTCTTTGTGGGTGATGGACATCAGGCAGTGATAGGGTGGGATTGTGAGAGAGTCACTGTTTTCTGTGGGCTTGCACCAAAAGAGTAAAAAGAATGAGTTGATAGGTTCCAAAGAAGGTGGCCAGGGTGCAATTTGGACTTAACTGTTTTCTGTGGACTGAGTTACTATTTTAGACAGAAAATGATTCATCTGGAGCATGCAGGGAGCCTTAAAAGTCAGGGAGTGATGGGAAAAGGTTCTCAGGTTAATTGAGACGTTTCCCTTGATTGTTACAAAATAAAATAAAATTGATCTTCTGTAAACTCTGGTCAGCTGGGAAGGTAGTTGATTGAGATTGCTTACCAAAACAGTAAGATTTTTTTTTTTTTAAATATAATGAAATTAAAAATGCAGGTTGTCTGTTTTGTCTTCTAACCTTTTGTATTAAACTGGGGTGACATTTTTCAGTTATGGTTTGGATTTTTTTAAGATAAGAAATAAACTTTTGCTTTAATGGATCATAAAAGAGAAAGCAACAACAAAACCACAATCTCATAACTGAAGCTTTTCAAACTGGTTACTGTAAGATTGGCAATGAGGCTGCGAGGAGCAGCACTGATGGACAAGAAACAGGATATGATGTTCTCTTAAATTAGCTCAGCTCCCCTGCATTAGAGCACAAGCCTTTACCATCAATTATTAGCAGGAATTTATAACCAGGATAAATGGGGCATGCTTATTTCTTTCAGATTTTTCATTAGTTGTGCTGCCCTCTTCCTAAAGACATTATAGGATCCAAAGCAGTCTCTGAGCTAGGAAATGTGTTGTCTCATATCCTGAATCCCTGGGGCAGGATGCTGAGCAGATTCAGATGCTGCAACATTAAGCGTGGCACATCTTTGTTTACACCGCCGACTTTTTACAGCACTGGTGGGCACATGTACAGATGTTTCTATCTAATACTGAGACAGGATTGATGAAGAAACTTCAGTTTAGAGTCTTGGAAAAAGTGCTAAATGGTGAGTAAAACTTTGGGCATCTTTAAGGCATGGGGTACCATCTCTTCCAAACAGGTGAGGAGCAAGGGGCAACAGGGCTATACTGGGTGTGAGAAAAAAAAAAGACAAGCCAGGGAAGAGGCAGATACCTGCATATGGCTTGGCTAAAAGGGGGAGCACTTTTGCATGCCACACAATGGCATGGCTGGGAGGAGAGCCAAGGTGGAAGAGCACCGTGCAGTGCTCCGGGCCGTAGGTTTGTAACTGCCACAGCCATAAGCAGTCAGAAACTGGTGCAAAACCTACTCGGGCCATAATCTGGGTGCACCCATACCACTATAAATGGGTTTGTATGCATTTTAATAACTGTAAACCCTGCTTTTTAGTGAGGTCAGTTTACAGACCAGGAGAACAAAGCGGATATCAAAGCCGGGAGCAGGAGTCCCACAGAAGGAGTTGTCCCTGGCTCTGTCAGAAAGACAGAGCTGTGCACCAGCCCATGTAGCCAGTATGTTTAGCAGCTCAAGAGGATTAAAATGAACTCATTTGATTTGTCACTTGCAGAGCTTTATCCATCAGTCACATTTAATTTCCCAGCTCTCAATGCCTGTAACCTAATTTCTACATCTGTATGGGGTGTGTGGAAAGCAGGGAGGGGTGAGGGGAAGCATCAGACTTGGAAAGAGCCACTGTCAATTTAAACATCATTTAAACTCTTGGGGCTGAAATAACGACAGAACAGTGTGGTGAATAACACCAGCTGAGTGCTAGCATGAGGACCAGCCCTCCCTGGTTACAGTGCTCCCCTTGCCTGCCTTGCTCCCTTTTATGACACATGATTTGTTATTTTGTTCCACAGATGAGGATAGAGCTGCAGTCTCATCCATTTCTCCCCACCCAGATAAGCCCACCTCCAGTTCATTTTCTCTGCTGTTTTGGTTTTTCTGTGAATTTTGGTTTTCCCAGCCTTGGCTGGGGTTTACAGTCCTTCTGCTCATGCCTCCCACATCTCCCAGCATCATTTGTGTGCTGGCTCTACCTCTGCATGTGTCCTCACCCCCTAGATGGGGATTAAGCCTTTCGAATTTATGGAAGTGTTTCTCTTCTCTGCAGTTATCTCTTAGCCAAGTCATCCAAATTTAATTGCTTTAATCATTCCTCAACTCCTTCCAGACACCCAAGTCATTATTGTTTTATTTTTAATTGCTTCTAATTTGTCAATGTTCTAGCTTTGTTTTGTGCTGCAGGCATATCCAGAGACCTCAGAGCTGGTGAAGACCTTTCTGATCTTGCAACTGGACTTCTTGGTTAGCCCAGGCACAAGGTGCACCAAGTGATTCCCTCTCGAGCCCAGCCACTCTGGCTGGTGCAGAGCAAGGACTGACGTGCTACCAGCTCACAGCTGGATGAACAGATAAAAAGAGGAGATTGGGCTGGTGCTAAAATGGTTATGCAGGGGAGACTGCCCCAAAACAAAATGTTCCTTGGGATCTGCTGGCTGTCCCCAGCTCCCAGTGATGCTGGGATCAAATCTGAGAATACTGTTTTTCTGTGTGCAGATGCTAGGAAGTGTTTGGAATTAATGTTTTGAATCATCTTATGACATGTTGCATAATATTTTCAGGGCCTTTTGAAGCTTTCAATCCCAAGGACATATTATTATTATAAGAGTTTCTAACACTTGGGGTTGTAGAAAACATCTTGAAAGCTGAGTCTGATGGCCCCGAGATGAGTGCTCACTTTCAGAGCCCCTTCTCAGTTTGAAGCCAACCTCACATGTGTCCCAGGGCAAGAGGACAATGAAATTTGACTCTGGAGGTTCATAATTTTTATTGTCAGTACTCCCCAAATTGTAAATTAAAGTGCAACCCCAGCCTGCACAGAAAGGATGGGATGGTTGAATGTGTACTGAGAGGCATTTCTGTGCAGAACAGCAAAGACATGGAGCAAACACTTCTTTTTCTATATTTCTTTCCTTGCGTCTTTTAATTTATTAAATATTAATAATTTATTGTATCTGGAAATTGACATTAGGTAGAAGAAATAGAATCAATTTTTAATAAATATGAGCAATAAATAAAACATTTAATAAATTATGCATGGCAAAAGATTACTGAAAGATTAAATAATGATCTTGTATACATACTCAAGCTATTATTTATTAATAGCTTTTTGCAGTGCAGCATTCATGACACTCAGGGAAAGTAGTTTCACCTGAAAAGTAAGCCAGGAGACAGGAGAGCTGCAAGTTTCCATCTTTGTACCCCAGTGACTCTATCAGACCAAGCTCACCAGGCACTCAACTCTGTTATGAGGCAATAGATTTACTAGAGGTGACCAACATATTTGCAACTAAACTTCTTTCTTACTGCAAAGGTTTGGCTTGCAGCAAAAAGGATGCAAATACAGTTCAATTGACAAGCTTCCCCCTCCCCCAAATGCTTCCTTCTGAACAAAAAAAAAGGGTTTGTTTTCTAAAACTGAAATGATCACTTTAAAAGCAGATTTATATATTTGTTAATGGATATCTAACAGAAAATATGGGCAAAAATAATATTTTAATTTTTTTTAGTTTTAACGTATGTAGGATGAGTTTTTCAACAGATACCAAAGGAGTATGAGTAAAAAAGCCCTTTTAAAAAAAATTTTTTTCAGGAGTTTTTGTGTGTCAAGAAATTGAGTACTCTTTTAACAATTTTTTTCAGATTCCAATTGCTTAACTGTGTGTCTTTTTCTGTGTCTCACTGTAGTTCTCAGTGGCAAAACAGTCTGGAGCAGCAGATTGGGAACTGCGTTGGTCTTCCCAGAAAGTGGCCATGTCTGCCTGCAGTCTGGCACCTCATTTCCTTCCACTCAGAATTAGCCCAGTAATAAATATAACTACTAATTATAATTTAACCTACTTTTTTTTTTTTTTTCCATGTATTCCTTCTTAGAGCATTTAATTGCCAGTGAAAGACTTAAAGGAGATGTTTTATGCAGTCCATGTTTAAGTACCCAGTGATCAGTAATATCACTTTGATATTTCAGTGGAAAAAAAAAAAGTTGAACAATGCAAAGGCAACTGGTGTCCAAATCTGACCAGCCTCTTCCTAAATGACACCAGTCTGCATATTGCTTTCACATAGTGCCGGTGCTCTTTGCCAGGGGTTCCATCCTCCTCCTCCACCCCGATGAAGGCTCAGCTGGAGCAGCATCACAAACAAAAGACCGGGGACTGATCCCACTTTGCCTGGTCTCACGCACACTTTAAAGTAAGTGTGATTTAAAGGCTGTCTCTCTGCATTTCCCATCAAAGGGGTGGACAGGATTACACGTATAAAATCAGATTATAAGACTGGATGCAATAATATGCAGGGGGGGGGGCATCTCGTGAATTGGACCCTGTGTCAGAAGCTTGCCTTGATGATTCTGGGGTTGTTCACTGGCTGAAATAAATCTTCCCACACTCTTTCTTGTTTCCAGCCCACTATTACATTCCTGAAGGAAACCAAAGTAATATCAAAGCATGTTTCTGAGAGGCAAAGAGGTTATTTCTCAGCCTGTTCAAGTTCCACACTGCAGCTGCTAGTGTAACTGAGTACATAACTCTGTCTCATCAAAATTAAACAGACAAATGTGCTGAACTTGCAAATGGGGATGGCTAAGACTGTGCAACACTGGCTACAGTTTTCTGCTGAAATACAATGTCAGAGTTTCTTAAGCAAGTGGCTGGAAGAGATCGTCCTGAGGCACCCACCAGACAATTTCAGTAATGCTTCTTCTGGGAAGAAAACTGAAGAACAAGTAGGTGGACCAACAGTCATTTTGCCTTTTTCCC
The DNA here is from genome assembly GCA_013401335.1 of Brachypteracias leptosomus. Lineage (NCBI taxonomy): Eukaryota > Metazoa > Chordata > Aves > Coraciiformes > Brachypteraciidae > Brachypteracias > Brachypteracias leptosomus. The sequence continues at coordinate 77,912 of VYZX01006539.1, forward strand.
TCAGTGCTAGTAACACTTAATGCTGATCCATCCCTAGCAGGGGTGTGTGTGTCTGATTGACAGAGCAACAGTGCTTTACTCAGTTCTGCCTGCAGTTTTCTCTACACCGAAAGGTTTGGTTTCTGCTCTGTGAGCAAGCACACTAAAACACAAAGCCTGAGGACCAGCTTCCTAAGCTTGAGACAGCCTCTGTCCAAATCTAAAAGTGAATTTTGTCAATAAGGCTTATTTTTGTTATGGATTAGCCCCAACTCCTATGAGCAGCTGGAAGGACAAAGCAGCCTCGTGGTGTCCTGGGCTCTGTTTTGTGTGCTTTACACCGCACCTTGGGAGGTGTAAAGTCTAAGGGACTTCAGCAGCTTGACACTACTCCAAATGCTTGGGTAGAAATGGTGTCACATGCTGACTTGATCCTCCTTGCTCTGGAGAACCCAGAAGCTACATCTCCTGAGAAGACTACTGGCAGTGCCCTCTCCTTCCCCTTCCTACAGCTGTTGACTGAGAAACAGATTCAAGAGAGCATCAACATATGTGCTGTGAAACCTGAAAGGAGCTTAACTCAATAGAAACATCAATGTTTATAAGTATCTGAAGGGTGGGTGTCAAGAGGATGGGGTCAGTCTCTTTTCAGTGGTGCCCAGTAACAGGATGAGGGGCAATGGGTGCAAACTGGAACACGGGAAGTTCCATATCAACATCAGGAAAAACTTCTTTACTGTGAGGGTGACAGAGCCCTGAAACAGGCTGTCCAGAGAGGTTGTGAAGTCTCCTTCTCTGGAGACTTCCAAGACCCATCTGGATGCGTTCCTGTGTGCCATGCCCTAGGTAAACCTGCTTTGGCGAGGGGGGGATTAGATGATCTCCAGAGGTTCCTTCCAACCCCTACCATTCTGTGATTCTGTGATCTGGAGTTTTCACTGGGAACAGTGATGTTATTAGGCTGTAAACGTACATTGCAGATGACATTTAAAGTAGAGATGGATGTTGTAGTGGGTCTGTCTGAGCTGATTTTCCCCATACAGCCCTCGTACTGCAGTACTGGGAGCCAGAAGGTGTTGATAACACACCCCTGTTATGTCTAGCCGTGAGTGCTCACACAACACCAAAGGTATGGGGGGGGCAAGATCTGGGAGGGGATACAACCCAGACAGCCGACCCGAGCTGACCAATAGGATATTCCATACCATATGATGTCAGCTCAACTATAAAGGGAGGAGGACGGGGGGATTCAGGGAAGACATTTGCCCTCCGAGCAACTGGTACGCATTCTGGAGCCCTGCTTCCCGGGACAGGCCCGACACCGCCTGCGGATGGGAAGTAGAGAGTAACGGCTTTGCTGCTTTTGCTTCATGTGCGCGTGACCTTGCTTTCTCTGCTGTTTATTAAACTGCTTCTTATCATAACCCACGGGTTCTTCTTTTCCATCTTACTCTCTCCCCGCTTGCCTTGCTGACAGAGGTTTGGGGGGGGAGGGAGTGATAGAGGGACTAAGGCTGGGCACTGGGCACCCAGCCAGGGTAAACCCACCACAGATGTCGAGGAAAGGTGTTTAAAATCCCTCTTACACTTTCTGGGTTTTTCCATCTATACATGGAAGAATTATAGAGGCAAAGAGAAATGCAGGGGAAATTATAAACTTGGCACTTCCAAAATGATCACGTAGATTAATAACTGTATTTTAAAACTCTTGGCAACACAAAACATCTTCATACATTATATGTAATACAATATTTAATTCCACAAGGTAGGATCTTTTGATAAGAAGCGCTACCATGCAGGAGCTGAAATAATGCCATTTGCTAAGATTTTTACCCTCTTACATTGAAAAACAAAGTTAAAAGAGTGCTGTGGGAAAGCATAAACAAGCGTGTGTGTTTGTGCATGTGTAGATTCAAAGAGAGAGAGAGTTACTCTAGCTGTGCGTGAGAGGGCATTTAATGGTTTAAAAACTGCTAGAAATCTTACGCTCACTTAAGGCAATGGGCTCTTTGACTCAAATGGGAGAAGGACTTTCCTGCTGGTGCTACTTAGATCCCCAGTGAGAGAGGGAGTTGTTTAGCTTTACTTGCCAGCCTTCAGCTATGAGAATACTTGCAAAACCTTTTATTTTTTTCCTTCATTTTTTAAACAGAGAGAGACTGGATTATGCTACTGTTGTAACATGAAAGCAAATTTCCTTTAGGACAGATACTGATGGGCCAATAGTAGCCACATGTCTCACTGTTCAGAAGTTTTATTTTGAAATTATCAGCTATGATAACTTTGGCAGTTCAATTCTTGTAGACCATCTTGTTTAAAAGTGAAGGTTGTAAATAAAATGCAGATGAGTATAGCTCAGGTTAAGGTCTCAATGAGCATACTGTACGGAAGAAGCTCAAGGAGGATTCAAATGTACAAATTTTGCATGAAAGGATTGAATTATTCATGCACTGAGTCAGTAAATGAGGTTACAATGCCATGGGTGCATTTGTCCTCACATGAGAATTATAGTCAATGGTTATTATAATTTTTTTTGTATTTGTTCAAGGGTAAGGCAGCTCAGCACCTTTTTAAAAGTTCAGCTTCTGTGATGAGATGCTAAAGTTTGCCCTTCTGAAAGCTACCAAATATAGTCATGAGAATGATCTGGAAGGTTTTCAAAGATGATTATAGGTTGTGACACGTGGCTATTGAAAGCTTCTCAAGGACAAAGAGTACTTGGAGGGACTTTCAAAACTGGATGTTCCTTGGGTCCTGGAAAATATCCTGTGGCCCGGCTAGCAGCAGCAGCCTACGCAAACTTGGGTGGTAACTTTCTGGTCTGAAATGTTCATGTCCCACCACAATCTTAGTTTTCTCTCAGGAGTTCAGCTTGGCTGATGTCATGGTTTCCCCCTCATGATCAACAATCTCATGAGAGGCGAAGAGCCAGAAGGCAGAGGAAAAGAAGGGAAATAAAGATGGCTGATACTTTATATAGGGGTGAAAGTGAGTGTCAGGGCTGTTGTCGCAGATGCACAAATTTTTTCACAAGGAACCCCTATCTTGAGGTAAAAAAAGGCAATGAAATATGAGTGAGAGAGAAGAAAAAAGCCCAAACAAACCAAGCAGCAATTATTTGTGCTACTTTCTATCATGGGATGAAAAGTTACACTGAGCTCTGTAGTCTGTTCTGGTCTCATCCTCATTTCTGGATCTTTTCCTGATCAGTCTCTATGAACACATAGCTGTGTTCAAGCGCTGATGCCAAGGGCTTGCCTACATTAGGGCAGCACATACATGTAAGTACACATTGCTGTTCCCATCTGACATCACCAAGTCCATTAGATAGCACTGTTTCTGCAGTAAACCCATATCAGCCAGCTGTGATTTAAGGAGCTTTACTCTCCTTTTGCTGTGACTACTGTTTGTGGGTATGAGCATTTCCATTCCCTGGAAATGTGTGTGAATGGCTGGGCTTAGGCACTTGGTCCAACAGTGCAGATGTCCGCAGCTGGACTTCAAACTAACGGTGGCATTTGTGTGAATGTTCTGCTTTGGGCTCTGTCTAGATCATGGTGGTGATTTCTCCTGTCACCTTTTTTAAGGTGAAACATTAGTTAAATATTCCTATGTGGTGACTGTCAGCTTGTGTTTCTGTTCTGATGCTGTTTACAAGCACTGATGTGGACACCATTAAATTATAAAAGAGGCAAGGTTTAGGAATGGAAGGATTTTAATGTGTTAAGAGAAAGGCACTTTACTGATAATAGTTTTGAAGAGCCTACCACTTGTGTGAGTTACATAGAGAAAACTAAATTGCTACCATAAAACGCAGAAAGCTAAAAGGTGCTTTTAGTCCAGAAATCAAATTCATGTAAAGGAATATTACCCTTTGGTTGTCTGTGCCAAGTCTTTGTCCTCAGATTCATATTACTGAAGGATGAGGCATTATCTAGTGAACGGAGCCTGGAGACTTTGCCAGTTTCATCAATCAACAGTAGCAGATACATGATAGGGTGAGACCGGCCCTGGAAAGTCATTTGCAGGCTGAATATGGGCACCCTGACACCTGGGCTGGGTTTCAGTCTGGGACTGACAGTAATGTACAGGCCTACGTGTGCAGGGGCATCTAAGTCCCAGTACGGTCAGTGGGAGTTCAAGTAATGTGTGTGGTGGAGCCGGCTGGGAGAGTGATTCAGCTGAGCAGCTGGAGAGTGTCTATTTTAAGGTATACTGACTTCATGAGCTTGCTCTCCACAGGCTATGGCGAGATCTTAAATACCTACTGTGTCTGTAAGACCTGTTTTTGTGTCCTTGTTTTTCACCAATCCACATTTGGGGTGCAACATGTAATCTGTTACTCTTCCTTCTTGTCTCTGCTGGAGCTGTGTCTTGTCTCTGCTGTTCTGCTGTTTGGAGGAGAAGGATGGAACCCAACTGTTATTTGTGGTCAGTTTGGTGCATGTGAATAACCTCAAAAGACACTGTTGGCAAGATCTCTGCTCCTGGGCATCATGAAACGCATACAGGGTCTTGATGTCTTAAACAGCTCCAATTGTTTCCCAGAGAAACAACTTTTCATTCTTTCCCACTTGGGAACAGAGCATCTAGGGATGCACACCTTCCAAGTCTGCATCCAGAAAAAGCAAAGTGCCAGGCTGCCCGGCCTTGTCCCCAGGGTGACAGTGCCACACGCGACGGCATGGACACGAAGCAGGCTCTCTGTTTGTACCTTGTGGACAGGCTTTTCTCCTTTTTGTCCTCAGAGATGGAGATCCAAGCACTCTGTGCTTATACAGCTTGCATTAGAAACTCAGTACGGACAAACGTGTGGGTGTCTCTGCTCTCCTGCCTCACAACAAACTAACTGTTGCAGTCAGGAGTGTGAACTGATGCAAGCAGCAGCTTTGTTCTCTGTTCTACCATACCTGAGATACTGTGTGGTCCATTGGGAAGTCAAAGTGAATTTTGTCAGTGGCTTTTAATGAGTTTTGGAATATTCTCTTTCTCCTGATGCTCGTTACTCTGATGAGAGTGTTGCTCTGCAAGTGAAAGAATAACTAATATTCTGCTTTTGCTTCTGTTCATGTCTTGGCATTAGCTCGCATTGGTTTTCACTGATATAGCTGCTTCTTTTTCCTTTACTTCCTAACTTCAAGGCAAATCAAAAAGCTGAAATACAAACATCATGACAGAGGTTTTAAATGAAGAGGGAATTCTTTGCTGGATAACTGAATTGATAATTATGTGTAACAATTCCAACACAATTTGCCTTGTGAATTGACTAACGTTACCTGCAGGAGGGAGGGAGAGCCAAAGGGAAAGGAAAACAGATGCACAGTCAGACAGGGATTTGGAGAATGGATGAGACAGTTCAGGTGAGACCAGGTAATATCAGTCAAAATACTTCCCAAAACTACAGTGAAGTTGGTATGATTCATAGTTGATGAAGACAGAGTTGAAAATGAGGTGCCAACGCATCCTTTTTGCTGATTTGGCAGAAAGTGATACATGCCTCACGCCTTTCTGTCCATTGCTGTTAAGCACCAGGAGTAGCTTTGGGAGCAGCTATCTGGTTTTCTGACAGTGAGTATGCAGGCAGAAAGGATAGAAAGGGAGAGAAGATATGGAACATGTCATTATTAAAAGCTTCTCAAAACCCTTAGGTGTCTGCAGCTTTTGTGTGAGCCCTTGTGGTCTTTGTTCTGCTGGAATTGATAAATATTGACCTGAAATGGCTATGCTTCCAACTCCAAAGCTGCTTTCAATAGTACTTATGTACACACCTCAATTATCCGTCTCAGAGAAGGCTGGAGAAATAGCTGTGGGTACAAAACCTCCACTGCACAGCCAGTAACAGTGATGAGAAGTGGTAAGTAGAATGAGAGAACATCAAAGGCCCTGATGCAAGGACCAAAACTCAGTAGCTGTGCAGGGCTCTTCAAAATACTTCTGAGCTTTTCAGAAGTGCTTCAGAAGACTGATAGCTTCAACCAGCATGCTATATTTTTTGGGATTCAGAAATCATGACCAACACTGGAAAAATACAAGATTCCCCCCTTTTAATGACTTTCAGGGCTAAAGAATTATGTATCAGAGCAAATTTGTGTGTTAATCTTTGCATCAGTGTGAGGCTCAAAGATCTTTCTTCTTTTGAGCCCTCATCATCACAATGTCCAAGAATCTCTTGGAAGCACTAGTGAATATATCCTCAAAGAAGCATAATCATGTTGCAGATGAGGAACTGAGGCAAAAGGACTCAATGATTTAATGAAGGTCATGGAGCAGATGTAAATCTTGGAATTGAAGCATAGCTTGACTAAGGATCATTAATGCATTAACTTCAGTTCAAAAGTACACTTCTGAATGAATCTTCTGCTTGTCCGCACTCCTTGGGACTCAGTTACCATCAAGGAATCTTGTGGGATTGCACAGGCCATACTCCTTACTCGAACTGAACCAGGACTGTGTGTTCCTGCTGCTGATGGGTGTCCAGTCCTCATGACCAGAATAGAGTTGGGCTGAAGAAAACACCCAGAATGTGAATCTGCTCCTCCTGCATTTGCACTGTTTGCTAATGGAAACTGTCTTGGTGTCCCCTAGTGCCAACTCCATAAGTGTTGGGCTTTCAGGATGAAAGGAAAGTCAGACATAATGAAACCACTGTGAAATACAACAGTTTCCCCTCAACTAATGGCTGGTTATTGGAAGCACAGTTTGTCCCATGCCTTTGATCTTTCTAAGAGATCACCCGCAAGCAAGTCTGCGCTCAGACAGTGCCAGTGCCATTCCTGCCATGGGTTTCATGCAAGAAGCTGTGCAGAATCAGCTGATCTAGTGAATTTGCTTGAACGGAGCTTGAACCAAAAAGTACACAAATGAAATTAGAGTACGTTTGCTGGGCAAATGCTGTTTAATCTATACAGAAATCAAAGCTCTGGTAAGTTAATAGGATACAGAGAACTGATTTGTTTTGCGTAGCTTGGAGCTGAAGTCAAGAAGTCTGGGTTTTAGCTGTGTTTCTGACTGAATATTTGGTCAAAAGAAACCAAACCAAATTCTATTGATACCTTTTTGAGTATTTTATTGGGTGGTTCCTGAATATGATATCCTAGGTACATATATATGATATCATAGGTCCCTGAGGAAAGAAAAACGTAGTATTTCACCCATCTCTTTGATATACCTTACCTTGTCTAATTCTTAAGTCCCGTTGAATGGCTGGTGAATAAATAAATCTAATTACAAAAGCAGAGTACATATGAGCTGAGCTGTCATGTGTTTGGGGGACTGCTGGCATATAGTGTCCCTAGAATGATGCATTTCTCCTTTATAAAATGTATGAGCAGGTGTGGATTGGGGGGAGAATAATTAGCTGTTGTTGGGCTGGATTTGAAATCTTCTGGGAGCAGAGGCTTTACTTGTCCTGCTCATAAATTTTTCTTGATTTAGAATGGGATTGTGATCAGGAAAATGGCTGCTGCACATTTGCTAAGCAGCAGCCGCAAGGAAAAGAAATTGGCTGCTTAGAGCCAAAGTGACTCTTTTCTGCAGCCAAAATGCCAGCGTTAACAAAAGGAACAAGGCTTCCAAAGCCAGACTGTGAAATTAAGGCCTCACTGACAAGCTTGGCAAAGTTCCTGCTGACTTCAGGAAAACTGAATTTCACCCAAATCTTCTAATACAAATGGGACCTTCTTGAGCAAAGAGTGTTTAATACTGGCTGTGCCTCTACTGAGTGGACTTTCAGATCATGAGAGGATGTTCTTTATTTGTCTGTCAGCAGCTGTGATAATTTGTGTCCACACCTTCAATTTTATTGTGATTTAAGCCTGTTCATGCAGCAGTGTTAATAGCGTTGCTGGGAGAGAAGCCATGGTAAGTCTGAAAGGCTCCCACAGTGCACTGAAAACCCTACACCCTGTGATGTGAAGTTCTGATCCAGTGTGAACATGCTGTGCTGCTTCAAAGTTATTTAAGAAACAGTGACAAGCTGATGTTTACATAAGGAGAATGTGTGCTGAATGGGGAATCCTCTGCCCTTTGGCCGCTAACATGAAATCAGCATGAACCCCATCCTGTGTGCTGACTGATTTGATGGATATGCCTTTCTGAGTCCACTTCTGAACAGGGTCAAATCTGAATTACCAGGGTGGCCCAGCAGCATCCAGAGCTGTTGTCCAAGGATCATGGTGTCATGGCAATAGCTGGCATGAGCAGGATGCTGCTGATGGCTTTTCTTCTCTTGCTCCATTTTATAATGTTTTTATTCTTTTCTCCTGTTTTGCTACCACTAACAGCAGTTTCCAACTTTGTCTCCCTAGTCTGTTTTTAACTAATTGTTATCAAGTAGTTGTCCTATTGAATTTACATAAGAACTTAAAATTAAGACATTAGTGTTGTACCAGCCCCTAGATAGATCACCTGTCAGTGCATAGAGGTGTTATTGCCATCAGTTTGAGTAAATAGTTGCATTGCTCTTGAACAAATGTTCAAACTATCTGACTAGAGGAGAGCACAGATGTGATACCCATTTATTTTTCCTTTAATTTTTGCTGCCATTCAGAGCTAATTTAGTTTGCAGAAGCCTGTCGAGTGCAGAGGTGTGCGTTACTGTAGGGACACACATTATTCCAAGGACTCTAGCATTTCCAGCAGTACCTCTGGAATCATTTGTGTTACAAGCTGTCTTTTATACCTGATGAGTAATATATTTCACTGCACCTTTACAAGTGAAGGAGCCTTCCTTTAAATTTTGACAAATGGGTAGGAGGGAAGTACAAAAATATTGACTAGAACTACTTTAAGTCCTCTTTAGTTGCAAGCTTTATGATTAGGTGACAAGAAAACACAAAATATTTAGTCAACTTGGTGCTCATGTCCATGTACCACAGCACATTAAAACACTTGGGATCATCCAGTGAGGAGTTCTTAAGCCAAAATCCCACTCTCATCATTTGTTTTGTATTTGCATTAAATACATAGCAAATGGTTTCTGTGCAGCTTTCAGCATGAAACCAACTTCCTGGCTGGGTACTAAACTGCATTCACGACACCAGCTACTCTCAAGGTCTTCTGCTGTTTTCCCTCCCTTCAAGGAGGAAGATCCATAGAAGAGGGCTTTATTCTTTTGCTCTACTCTGTTGACTGAGTTTCAAATGAAGTCGTCAAAACAGACAGTATTCACAGAATCACAGAATGGTGGGGGTTGGAAGGGACCTCTGGACATATCTAGCCCAACTTTTCTGCCAAAGCAGGTTCACCTAGGGCATGTCACACAGGAACGCATCCAGATGGGTCCTGAAAGTCTCCAGAGGAGGAGACTCCACAACCTCTCTGGGTAGCCTGTTCCAGGGCTCTGTCAAGTTATCCCTATGTTGAGGTGGAACTTTCTGTGTTCTACTTTGTACCCCTTGTCCTATCCTAAAGGTATCATTTAGATCTTTACCCTTATGTTCTGTCTTCTCCATGTCTGCCTTCCATGGTGGTTGTGGCATTGCAACACCCAACCCTGCAGCACTGCAACACCAAACCCTGTGAGTGAGCTTGTGTGTAAGGCCAGAGTCTCACCAGTATCTGCTGTCACAAGCCATATTTTTGCTTATTGCCATTTGACTTGTGGAGAGTTTCTATGCTGCCAGGTATTACCTAGAGCAATGACACCAGATGAAGGTGAGCAGGGAAATGCAATGTGTTGCAGGCTGTCCTGAACAACAAACCAGAAACCCCATGCTGATATGCTTCTTCCACCTGTGTTCATATTGACTCACCACTCAAGAGTTACAAGGAGGATGTTACTGTTGTTGATAGTGCAGGATTGTTGACCAGCACCTCATGTTCACTGTCTCTGAATGCTCCCATCAGTCATCAAGTCATACATAGGGACAAATCTGTATCCATTTCATCTATAAGTGACTGCCTGACTCCACCTGTGCCTCACACCAGATGTAAAAAGAGAGCTGGGCTGTGAAGGTTCGCCCCTGCATGCTACAGCATGTTTCTGACAGAAGTAAATCTTACTTTTTGTATTCAGCAAGGTTATTTTTGAAGATTTCAAGCATAAAATGTTAGGAGTTTTATCCTCCCTGGTGGGTCTTACAATGCCAGCACAGCTCAAATAAAGTGAAAGGAGAATGATAAAGATGCTGCATTGGTGAAGACACTGGCAACAGCCTGGATTTAAATAATCTCCTTCTTGTTAGATTCAAATTAAGTATTTTGAGATATCCAGATCATTAATTAGACTTGACAATGTTGCTCAAAAGAAAAGCTTAGAATATTATATTACATGGTTACAATGGCATTGATATTTCCTTTAAGCTTCTTGAAAATTAGGCTGCAATTTGAGGAGAAATTATGAAATTGTTCTTATTTTCACTTGAAAAATAGGATCCTTTAAAAACATTGATTGCCTCATTTTCATTCAAAAATGGCTCTCTCTGTGAATGAAAGCCAGTTTTAAACAGTGTTCTGAAACATTAGAGTAATTATTGACACGAAAAAATAAATATTCACATATTGAAATGTAAACATGAAAGAGGAGCATTCATTTTTTCCCATGAAACAATTTAGCATGTTCTTGAATGGTAATTGGCCGCACAAGCCAGTGGTAAGACTGCATGCACTGGGATTTACCTTTGTTGAACTACTTTTGAAACCTTTATCTCTGTAGCAAGCTCTAAAGTTCCGTGTGTGGAGGGAGGGAGAGTGAGGTTCATAAAGATGGTGCATCCACAGGGTGTATTTTTGCCTTTGTGCAGGAACTCTGGAGCATGTGTTCAGTGGGCTGCAAAATCCCTCAACAAAAACATGATTTTTTTTCTTACATTTTGGGAAGTCTGAATGCAGAAGCTGTGCTTATCCTGCTGAAATTCTGCTCCCTAAACCTTTCAAATGTATGAATCATATCCACATATGGGATGTCTGCCTTGGCACAGTGTTTTACTTCATTAATAGCTTCATTATCTTGCTAGCTCACGGACTTCTGTCAACGTTAAAGTCAGTCAGGAATCATAGTTTTTCTGTCAACTCATCTGAGGTCTTTACTTCAGTCATTCAGCTGCCTCAAGCTCTCAAGATGGCACAAACCCAAGACAGAGGGTGTCAGGGATCCTCTGCAGGTGGCAAGGGGTTAATTGTAGACCAGCCAGAGTCCCTTGTTCAACTGAAGGTAGCACAGAGGCCAGCCTGTAAGGAGGTGCACCTGCAGGTGCACCACAGGTGGAGAGGGCTTTACCATTGCCAGAAAAGCTTTCACCTTTCCAAGTACCTAAGACTAGTACATGTAGACACTTGATGGCTGGATGATCTCAATGGACTCAAATTTCTTTGCTGCATTTACCTGGGTAGTTTGAATCTAGGTCTTCCATGTCTTAGACTCATCACCTGAACTGCATGGCTACTGAGGGGCCAGAGATTGTCCGTGCCTCTGTGTCTTGCAGATGTGTACTTATTAAAAGAAAAAAAAAGAAAGTTTTGGGCTTGTCCCACTGTGGAAGAAATCTGAATGCTGATCATTTTCTTTAGAAACTGGACTTAATTTCCTGGATGCCTACTGGCTACAAGCTCTTCAGTCCAGAATTTCATAAAGTCACAATTCAGTAAAGCAATTAAGCAAACAATCCCTTTGAAGCCAATATTTGATAAATTTGTGGGTTAAAATGCACTTGGCATGGTGCATTTAAAGCAGTTTTAAAAAAATATCTTTAATATAAAGGTAATTTTGCATCACTAAATGACTAAATGTCAGGATATTCCACAACCGAACATGCAAAGACACTTGTCTTCTAGGAATGAGATCTCCTGCTGTATACTTACATCATCCTACTTTGGCAGGACCTCATGCAAATCTGTTTGTCTGCTCCACAGCCTGATAACCACACTGGCAGTTGCAGCTGAGTCAACTGGTGCTGACACATGGCACCCATCAGCATTAGAATTAAGGACATACCTAACAAAAGACATCAGAAGTTCCAAGGGATTCCATCCCTCCTGCAAAACTTTTGCTTCTCATAGAGCTGGGAAGACAAAGCAGAACTAAATTGCATGCAGGTGTTTTTTTTTGTCATCACTTGGCCACAACTTTTTGCATCAAAATTATAGATGCAAATTTGCTTTCATGAGAATGTTATACCAAATGGATGTCACCCAGAGATGCCAGCAGGAGTGGCCTATCTACTCTAGCTGGCTCATATAATCCTTGGTGTCTCAAAAGAAGTGCTTAGATACTCAACAGATGGATGCCATGTGATAACTTAGACACAGACACAGCTTCTTGGATGCATTGCACAGTGACGGAAGGATGAGGGTCTAGCAGAAGGCAGCGCTGCCAGCCTCTACTTTCTCAAGTACTTGTTTAACAACAACTGAAGTTGTTTTCTCACTTACAAAGTAAGAATCGGTATGGGTTTGGATAGGCTGGATAGGCTTGGAAAGAAACTTTTCACATGTTTGAAAAGCTCTGTCTGGGACAAGCTGAAACCACTTAAAGTCCCCAGACGTGGGAGAGCTGGCAGGGACCTTACTTTGTTGACACAGCAGATTATATAAGCCTTCAGCAGCTTTTCTGCTTGTGCATGGGTGTGTTGTGTATATGTAGGAGAAGAATAGCAGTGGTCCAGACCAGAGACCATGATGCATAGGCATCCCATAATAAATTCCATACGCTGAACTGTCATGTTAAACTGCATGAGACAGGGGGCGGAGGAGGGAGGCACAGCTTGATTCTTACTTCCAGTGAAATTCCACTTTGGTGCATGTGGGTAGACCTGCCATTTAGTTGAATGCAACGGGGTTGAACTTGATTCCCTCAGGTCCTGAGTGGTATCTCACAAGCTGGCTGGTCCTGGTGATAGTACCTAGTGGGAGCAGGATTTACGCTAGAAGAACCAGGTAAAAAGCTTCAAAGATTATACCTTGTGACCACATAGGTGGTATTTTAGGTAAACAAGAGAGGTAATTCCTGTCTGGGTGACCACACACAAGGGTGAGTCCGGTCAGCTGGCCATGTGCACAGGCTGGGTCTCCAGGTTCATAGGGAAGCTGATGCATGAAGTATTGGAGTGTCCAGGTCAGGCACAGTACCTGAGCTTGAACTTTGTTTCTTTGCAACTAAATTGGGATTTCTACTTATCTATGTCCAAGGTTCATTGTGATTAAATGACTCTGAAAATTCTTAAAGAATTAAAGCACTTTCAAGGTGGAAATTGTCACGCTGCATTAATTCTCTGACAAAATCTTTGAGGAACAAATGTATGAATGACTTGAGGAGTTGCTGTAAAGTTCTGAGAAGCAAAACAAAGTGATGAGACAGAAATCTAGAAATTCAAGATGAATGCTTCTGGGGAAGCAGCTTTTGGTGAAGCCTCTCAGCTTCTCTGTGGCAGCATGAGCAAAATCTAACAGGTAGCCTTGCCCAAACCAGCATGATTGTATGTGTCGGTGATGAAGCTCACTCTCATATGGCAGTAAAACCTGGTAAGGCACCTCTCTTTTGACTCCTGTCTATTAGCCAATGGAGGTGCATTTACGGCCTGACTTTCAGAGTTGGGGGGCAACCACAGATGTAGGTTGTGACAGAGGTGTCACATCCTGAAAATGAGGCCCTTAACAGCTGAGCCCAAAGTACCTGGGGCTCACTGGTGACTGCAATGGGCCTTGTATGTGAATCTCTGTGCTCTAAAGGAAGAATAGTGACTGTGCTCTGTTTGGTTACGACAGCTCAGAAACCAGGAGAGATGCTTTTGGAGCTTCTCCCAGGCAGCTTGGTGACATTGCCTTCCTATGCACTGAGCCCTGGGTGGATTTGCATGGCCTAAGTGTCTGTTCATATCGTCCAGCATGCAACCCTGATTCCCTCACAGCTTTGCAGGGTAAAGCAAGCTGTCCTAGCCTACAGCACTGTGGCATGACTCCCTTGAAAATTAAATGTATGTTGAGGAAGAGAGGAGTGACCTATTAATTAACGTTTAGGAGGATGAGAGGTAGATGAGAGGTAGATGAAGAGTCCTCAACAAGTTTAAGATGTTTTCCAGTACTCTCAGACTATCTTAACATACATTAGTGGTCCACTGATTAATCCTTCACTTGGATTTGCATTAATCACTTTGTCAGTCCTTGGATTCAGTGGACCACAGAAGACTGTAGTTGGCTTAAAGGCTTTCTCAAAGCTTGTGTAGGGGGATTTTTCTGGTATAACTTGACATTCCATTTGTAAAAGCATCTATAGCATTTATTCACAAAAGAAAAAAGCTTTTTGGGTTGCAAGTGTTATTTGTACACATTTCTCATGGACTTCTTAATTTGAAAATGATACAAAAGGTCCTTAGGTTATCCAGAAAGAGTGTGTGGAGGAGGCTGAAGGCATGTAGCTATCCAGGGGACACTGGATAGTCACACTCAGTGACATTTCTAGATTAATGAAAAACAGTTTTTAATTCCCCTCTCTTCCTTTACCTTTGCACACAAGTCAGAGCAACATCAAAGTACTCCCTACGGCTGATCTGTGGAGTAGTTCAGATGCTCTTTATGATCATGGGGTTTTTTTAGGATGCTGGTTACAAATATTTTTTGTAACTCTCACTGATTCTAGCTAGCAAGAAAACCCTGTCAGCCTGACAGGGACTCTGCTTTGAGTTGATTTGAGAAGACAGAGCTAATGATATCGCCCTTGCAGTCTTCTTCAGCTTTCTCTCTCCCTCCTTGTGAAACGGATATTGTGAAAACTCAGAGTTCAGGAAAACCCCCATAATTGTTCTGCAATCAAAAGGTTTGCAGCAGATCTTCACTGGCTTACCCACCACACATGATGTAGAAAAGAGATGCTATTCCTCTGCAACTCAGTGTCATTTTAGATTGTGGTTGGTATTGATTATATTTCACATTATGTTCCACTTTAATAATCCTCTTTCTTCAGGATCTAGAGATTGTACAATAACAGAATTTATCCAGTCCCTTTTTTTTAGCACAGAACAGGGATTTTCTTGTCATTTTGCAATGTGCTCAAGAGAGCTGAACAAAGGGATCTAATCTCCATAATATTAATTTGTCTGCACATTGAGGAAACAAAAGCAGCAATAAATCTGCACATGTTTGAGTTTTTGTTTGGTTTCAGGTTTTTTTGTTTGGTAATCCCAATGATTTGTGTAAGGGATTCTTGGGCAGGGAGGAGGGAGAAGCAGCCAGTGGTCCCAAGTTAACAGCGAGTCATAATATATTTAGCAAGGGATAATGCGAATGCTAGAAAAATAGAGGAGGAGGCAAGACAATGAAAAGTGGTTTTCCTATTAAGAAAGCTACTAAACATTTAGCTCAAGAGAGAAGGCATTATGTGTGCAGCTTCCCTGGCCCTTCCTTTAGAAGGAGAAGCCTTGAAGGCCAAGGGTAAGAAAAAAGGAAAGAGTAAGGACAATGCTAAGGATTTGGAAAGGGAGTATACCTGGCTGAGGTCTGGAAAGCAAACTGAAAGCAGATGTGTGCCCTAGAAAACAAGACTTGAGAAGAGAGCACCCCTCCCTACCTGATACAAACCCCTTTGTTTTCTAGACTTTTCTGTCAAGGAAAATTGCTACTCCTGATTCCTCATAGAAACCCCTCCTAGCTCACTGGAGGGGAACGTAGGTGACAGCTGCTGCCTGGGTGGATGCCAGCAATTGAATCAGGGGCTGCCGGAGCAGAAAGCATCCGTGCTTAGAGCTTGTGCTAATTGTGTTTTTCTGTCTCATTCCCTCTGGTCCAGACGAGGCTAGACACACAACCCAAACCGAGCACCGGTTTACTGGTGCTCTGTGCACACCCTCCATTCCAGAGCCAGTGTGAATCCAAGGACAAGCTGCAGCTTGTGCTGTGGTCAAGGACATCAAAGGGTGTTGCTGCAGGAGTTTGCTGCCGTGTTGTCCCTCCTGCAGGATCTCTGGGCACAAGCAGGCATTCAATGGCCCCAAAGGATCCCCAGTAGCAGCCTGTCCATGGTGAGGAGAGCAGTGTTTAATGTGGTGGGAAAAGGTCTTGATTGTTTTGTCTTATTTATATTTTATGCAAATAGTTTGTTGTGGTTTTTTTGTCTTTTAAGGGAGGTATATTTTCATATATATGATCTTTGTCATATCTAAAGCCCCTGCTGTATAAGAGAAGGATGGTGGATGCAGCGGATCCTGAAGAACAAGAACAGCCCAGGATTGATGGCACTCCCTTACCTAGGGCACCTGGGAGTAATGCACGAGTAACCCAGCACAGACACCAAGCCTTTTATTTGGACCATGGCATGAGTGTCTCTACTCTCCAGAGTCAGTGTTGTGCACAAGAGCTCTCCTGAGCATGGAGACGTCCTGGTCCAGCATCCCTCAGCCAGTCTGTTGGGTGGCCCTAGTACCCAGTGGTGGATGTGTGTGAGGAAAGCTAGCAGGAAAGCTCAGACCTTGGTGTCTCAGAGAAGCAGTCACTGCTTGCTCACTCTTTGGAGCATCTCCTGGGTATTAGGGATATACAGGTGCACATCCCATGATTTTTGGGCTGGGAAACCACATATGCCACTGCCTCTAGGGTAGCTGTTGTGTCTCACAAGCAGTGAGAGGGTTAACAAGCCAGGGACTCATTTCCAAGGGACAGAGGTTGAGAATAAGCTACTGAAAGGAGCTGAAAATAAAGCTTAATGTAGTTGTGGATGCTGAGATTAATAATGCAAGAGAGAGATGAATCTGAGATATCTGAAAGAAATCTACCAAGACAGGCTCATGGGTTTGTGAATAGAAGCTAGTCCTTAGACACTGCTTCTGCAAGTCTGTGTGCTAACACCACTGCCCCATCTTTTCGCTTCAGGATGGATGATTCAGAAAATAAAAAATCATGTCATTACCTCAACATTACTCTAAATAATTCTTTCTGTCCTGCATATCCTACATGTATACTTGCATTTTGCCATTTTTCTAGCATGACTTGTCAGCCCAGTATTTTGCTTTTATGACCACTGCTCTGCAGGAGTTCCTCAGTCCATTGCAGATGCTTTTCTCTGGTTTCTTTTCTGTACCCAGGATCAAACACAATGCTCTGTATAGAGAGGTCTCCAATATGGCTGTATAGGGAGACAATGGCTCTGGTATCTCCTGGGAGCTTAGCCCAACCAGAAATGAGTGGCAGAGGGAGCTTTTATTGCTGTTATTTGGCCCCACAAAGTTTTGTCACGTTGCCCATCCATCCCCATTACTTCTGCTTATCCTTTTTTCTGCCTTGATGCTTTTTGGGGTGCTCCCTCCTAATCAAGCATCTGTGTTTGTGTTTATTTTTCTCGCTTCCACATGGTCCTATCTCATGTCTCCCCAGAGCTGCCCTGTTTGAGGTCTCACTTGGCCTCAGTATTGTTAAAACAGACAGCTCTTAGTGCAGCCTGCTTGTCTGCAGAGCAGCAAATACCCCACAGAATGAAAATGGACCAAAACCTTCTTATTTGACCTTTGATGATCTTTTGTAGCTTTCATGCAAGGTTCTTCATTTCCTCACTTGCTGCATTCCTTTACTCATTTTTTTTCTTGTTGAAAATGTTGTGGGTTTTTAAAGTTCCAAGAGTCTCAGCTGCTTTGAGTGACTGGCGATTTCATATTGCCCAATTATTTATGATCTCTTTATCTACTACCTCTGCTCCCTTGATATATTTTAAAACTTCTTTATATTCTCTTGAAATGCTTTCCTGCTGTGTAATGCTGATATCTATCAGACTGGTGTAAATAAACAAAACCTGAATTTAAAGCAACACTTAATCTGAGATTACAGTAAAAGCAGAATTTGTTCTTCTCTTCAGCTAATGCTGACACTGAAGACACCATTTGGATAAAAGCTGAGGAGACTTAGCTATATCAGGAACTCTTAATATTCCTTCACAGCTGAACAGATTAGCACTGACATGGATCAGAAGGCAAAGGAGAGTGGCAGCTTTGAGGAGCAGTTTTAATTACTCAGGGATTACACAGCTGTGCTAAATAATGGGGGAAGCATGTTCACAGAAATAAGACTGAATTGCTTTCAGTATTGCTTATTCAGAAGTCAGATACTCAGTAGCTTTTTCCTTAGCTTTAGAATGGAAAAAGTGCTATTTGAAGGAGATGTCGCCGCAGCAAAGCCATGCCTGATTAACCAAGAAAGGGCCATCTGACGTTTATTTTTATATCTCTTACAACGAGCTCCTGATGTCTTTGTGGAGAGCTGACCTATGGAAATGCATGTTCCTCTCACTGTCTCCCAGTGTCTTTCCTCTCTCTGCTGTTAGATCCAGCACAGATTTCATGGGGCACCACTCTGGACCCTAACCAAGCTTCTCAATTTGTTTGGGTGGGCCCTGAGCTCTGAATATTGCACAGCAGGATATGGTCCCTGACTCTCTAGGGACTACCATAGATCTCTTGTTCAGAGCATGACAATGCCCAGGGACCAGCTCAGTGCTAGCTAGGATTTGCACCATTGGCACTTCATGGAGGACATCCCATGTTACCTCCACAGTGGAGTGGCAGGACTCTTCTGAGCAGGAGGAGCTGGAGGTGGATTGACAAGTTGGTTAAATATAGCCAAAAGAGGAGGACAAGGCTACTTGCAGCAACAGCCTGTAGTGAGTGATGGGCAGCACATCTACTGGGGTCAGTGATGTTTTATTGCCAGTTGTATTAGCTGAGGACTTGGCCTGGAGGATGCATGGTGGTGTGCTGTGAAGGAGCAAGACAGAGCAGCCCAAATCAGCTCCACATGCCTGGGTTTGGGCAGCCTTCTATACCACAGTAAATTCGTTCAGGTGTTGCTGGTACCTCCACACAGCACTGCAGTTTTCGGACTGTCTGTATGACCTGTTGTCAAGAATCAAAGAGATATCAGCACCAAAGAGCAGAAATCTCTTCTGAAAATGAGAATGGCTGGAGCTGGAGACC
Source organism: Brachypteracias leptosomus (assembly GCA_013401335.1). Taxonomy (NCBI): domain Eukaryota; kingdom Metazoa; phylum Chordata; class Aves; order Coraciiformes; family Brachypteraciidae; genus Brachypteracias; species Brachypteracias leptosomus. Next base: position 96,778 of record VYZX01006539.1, read on the forward strand.
CAAGACATGAGCTTGGAGCAATGTTTCAAAAAAAATCAAATCCTGTACTGAAGGATAGGCATTTGCAAGGCTAGCTGGGCAGGGGAATAGCTAAACTGGCTGGGGTATTTCTTTACTGAGCAGAGTAAGTCTCAGCTGTCTTTGCAGATCAAGGCCATAGATCAAAGCGTATGAGTAGCTTCAGGGATATCAGCAGATCAAGGGTTTGCTTAAAATAATACCTAAGAATATCCTGTCTCTCTACAGCAAGGGTTAAGATGATTGACAACTACTGTTCACCTGGGTATTAAACCTCAGTAAGACCAGGAATTCAACCACAAGGTTCATCCCAGTGAGATCTTTAAAGTTTGGATGGTAATTTTCCATTTGCAAACAAAACTGTTGTTTTGACAAGAACTCACTAAACCCTGAGATCTTCATATTTCCAGAACCTCTTACCATCATCACCCTTCACTATTACTTTCTGTAACATGCATTCCTGCCTCTGTTGCTTTCCAACATCTTATGCTGATACTGGCTCAGAACACACAGTGGCTCATGCCTATCTCTCTGTATAGGATCAGTTTGCAATTAGTGTTGTGTCTTTTATGTCCAAGCTGTTGTGTCAGGCACAGCACAGCAAAATGGCAGTCTTGGCTTATATGTGGCAGCAGATTAAACTGGAACAACTGGATGAGATTCTGCTTGTGCCCTGGAGGCTATCACAAGGATACCTGGATGGGATATTCTGCAGCTCCTGAACGCCTGCAGCTGATGGCAAGTTGAATCAACCCCACACCCAGCTCAGTTTATTTTTGTGCACAGTGTTGACCCTGCTGTGGGACTCAGGGAAGGAGTGGTGGAAGAAAATGCTCCTGCCTCCCCTGTTTAATCTGCAGCCATATTTAGGTCAACATATGGAATAAATTCCTTTGACCTTGGCCAGGACTTTTCTGTACGTTGCTCTGGCTTTCCCTCCAAAGACAGTCATATCCCCATTATATTATTTATTGCTGTATAGCAGTTTGAGATTCATCAGAGAACAAGCAGTGTATGAAAATACTGCCTTGTGTGGGACTGTCAGCTCACCTGAGGACATCACCTTTGTCACTGTGGTAAATCCGAGCTGACAGCCTGAAATGGTCTTCGCTGCCATCCTGAGGAGGGGACTTCCAAGAAGACAAGTTCAGCATAAACTTAAAATACAACTTCAGAGGTTATGGGAAATTTATTTTTATGAAACGGATGAACATTTCCATACTGATTTCAGTGCTGTGATCTTTTAGGACAGGAAGATTAATCTTATTTCTGGGACCGGAAAATAAGAGCTAGATTTTATTCCCAGTGGGAACGGATGAAATACCAAGAGCTGTCAACAGCTGAACAGAGTTATCTCAGAGAAATGATGGGAGACCTGTGGTCAGATATGGCTTTTTAATGATGGGCAGCCAAGCAAAAGAGACAGAGTGATATGAACTCAGATACACGCTGCTGGGATGACTGCAATCCTGCTGGAGACCTAAGAGACATGAGGGACATTGCTGGTGTGAGCTTGTGTACGGATTTTGCTTTGCTGTTCTAACACAACAACCCCCAAATTTTCCATTCCATTTGAAAGCTGCCTTGTTTCAGAAGTCTGCCTGGTGTCATTACCAGTGTGAACATAGTGTCTAGCAAGAAAGCCAATGTTAAGTGAAAACATAATAATGCTGAAGACAATATGGAACAGAATTAGGGAGCTCTTCCTTTAAAACAGGAGATCTAGTACTAACAGGAGACTGCAGACAGAGCACAAGGAAGTTAGGCCGAGAGTTCATGGCAATACTTAAATACCTTGCAGTGCATGAGTTATTTTTTACAGGAGAGACCAGTAGTTCCAGTCAGTGTTAAGAGCCTGTTATCCTGTGGCAGATGCAGAACAAACAAAGATAGCATGGAGCCAGCCCTTGAAAATGACTGTTTATTCTGATACAGTGAGAGGTTTATACATAGCCTGTGGACTTGCAGTTAATCAAATCCCACAAATTATATGCATGCATACACACACATTCAACCATGCTTGTGTCTTTCATAAAATGTTATTGTTGTTGAAGAAAAGAATTAGTGTAAGAATTTGTGTTGTTTGAAGGTTCCACTGTAAGCCAAGCCTCTACCTCCTCAGGGAGCAGAGTTCCAGTAATGGTGTTTTAAGGATTAATAATTAACGCTGCAGATATCAGAAGGAAAGAGCCTGACTGAATTGCAGACTATATACCTTAGTAGAATGTCACTTACAGAAATGCCACAAATATGAAGTTTTGTGATCAAACCTCCTCCCACAACTGATCGCAAGCTGCCAGCATCTTACTTTCATCTTTCAGGGGAGAGCAGGATGACATAACCACTTTTACAATCTTCCATTCATGACAGCTTCATTCTTTTTATTTGCATTCTATGGGCATAGAGCCCAAAAACCTCATGTGTCTCTGGCCCAAATCCATCTAATCCATCCATGGGCAGTCCAGACAGTGAATGCTTCCTGATGGAGGCATCATCTCCTGACTGGGCAGATGGAGATGAAGTACAACAGCTCCTTCATAGCACAGGACAGGTTGCGCAACGGGCAAACAAACGCCTGGTCCAGCGCAGGGCAGGATTGTTCAACCTTCCCAATCATCCTGCTAACACAGGCCAGTTCCTAGAGTGGAGAACCTGAACGAGAGCCCAGGGCAACTTCCAACATAGTCATGCTTTATGCTCTGCCATATATTTCCTGGCAAGGTGCCCTGCAGCTTGGCAAGGGCTGCTGGAAAGCCTGCCTTACTTTGCTCATCAGGCTACATCTGCCAAGGGGGGCTATTGATCAAGCAGTGAGTCTTATTTCTGTACTGCAGAGAGCCAGAGTTGTCACTGAAGTTGATGTATTTGGATTTCCTTTGCTGGTGACAGGCAGATGCATGGCAGTGTGCTGTGCCTGCTCCAGCACTCCCATCATTGCCCACCCACTCACATCATTGCCCACCTTGGCTCTCAGGTGTGCTGTCAGACTAGCAGGTGCACACACACTGTCAAAATTCAGCCTCCAAAATAGAATGGTCAGGTCCAGGGTGCTTACTGGGAGCAGCCTCTGATCTGTGCTAACAAGTGTCCTGTACTTGGAAAGGGTTTGGTGGGTGCTCCAGCATTTGCACAGGCTACAACCATGCCAGGGCTTTTCTAACAGTTTGAGAGTACAGACTATTGATTTCCAGTGTCTGCCTGTGCTGCTTAATTTATTGGTATAGAAGATGTCTGTGTGAATTTAGAGCCTGAATCTAGCTGAAAAACCTGAATTATGGCAGCCCTTCTGAAAGCATTGCCCTTTATGAGTGTCCCAGTCATAAGTGTTGAACACAGAAACTGGTGCTGGGACAGAGCTTGTGTAGACACCTTTCATGGACAAGTAACAAAAGGGAAACTTGTTTTGTGCTGAAGGTACCTATTTCCTGCCAGGCATGTGTCTGGCTGTGAAAGGTCCTAGGATGAGCAACTGGTGTTGCTTGGTAAATCTGTTGTAGTTCAGAAGCTATAGATATGTTTCTTGCAGATATTTATGTCATCATTGCAGCCCCTACTGAGCAGGTGAAATCAGAGTTTCTGCATTCACCAAAAAAATGCTTCTTTGAAAAACTACCTCAGAGTTTTGTAGATACATAGCCATGAAAATGTGCTCTCTCTTGTTATCTTTAATTTAGAAATATTCCAGGTTTAGGATGGGGATTTGGTCCATATCCTCCGTGGCACCACCACAGGAGGAAGAACACGTTTGGTAAAACAAGCTACAGATTCTGACTTTTGAAGTTCTTTAGTAATGGCTACCTTGACTATGTGAAAAATTTCCAGACAGCTTCATTCTTCAATGACTTGGTTCTTTAAGAACCCCAAACTGATTAGTTACCCATCTAAAGAGGATTTAAATTCCAGGTGGGCTCTTTTACTCATATGACACAAGTCTATTACATTGTTAGCATTATTATGACATCCCTGGATAGCAAAGGATCCAAGTGAAGCAATGGAATAGCATAATATTTCAAAGAAAAATTGTTCCTACAAACTCCTGCAGCCTCAAAGCCACTTGCAATAGTCAGGGATCCAAACTGGCCGAGTTAAATTGCTACGTCTGAGGACACATAAACTTCCAGCAGACAGTTACATTTATATTTTACATATTCTCTCTTGACTTCTATCTATTTTAACCTCTGTCTGTCACTGAGGGTTAGTTGCCATAGGATACATATCTGTGATGGGCCTGAGTTCAGAAGACAGAAGTGAACCCAGAGTGTTGTAGGATGTAGCAGAGTTTTTTTCAACAGGCAAATCTTCCAGCACAGACATTGTGCTTTAATAGGGTGGAATATTTTGCTGCAGCCTGTGCATTTGATGAGCTAGAGAACTAAATTTTCACTAAATGTGGTCATAAATGATTCCATGACATTTTTACAAATGCCATTTGTTAATGTAGCTTTCTGCTCAAGTTCCAGCCCATGAATCCTATTCTGCCATCTTCAGCACTTGCAATTGCAGGTATAAGGATTATTCAGCCACTACTCTCACTTGCTATGTAGGGTTATCAGTCCTGTAAATCACCACTTAATGTTTCTAAGTGCATGTTCAAGCCAACTGCAGCTTCATAATCCCTGCATAGGCTTCACCACTCATCTTTGCTAATGCATTGGGCTTTTACAAGATTAATTTTTATTTTACTAGCCATTGCTGAAAACAAGTTGAGCGTTGATGGCCTTGGCATATGGATGACACCTTAAAATTCATTTTCCAGTGTGACCTTTTGGACTAGAACACAACTTGCTGGAATGAAAAATTAATACATGACTGAATCTCCAACAAATTTTCTGTGACACCAAAGTATATTATTAAGTTGGTTTTCTTGACCTCTTTTCAAAGGTAAGTTTCTGAAAAGCATGACACTGTGACAATGTAATTTTCCTTTTGCCACATTGACTGAATTGTGTTCCTTTTCTCTGTTGCTCCTTTTTTCCCTGATATTTCACTCCTTGTCTCTTTGGGGAAACAGAGCTAGGAATAGAAGTTGCAGTTTGCAAAGACAACAGCTTGGAGGCAAAACCTGAGAATGTGGCTGAACTTTTGACTCAATATTGCATCCTGAGGCTTACAGATTTATTGGTTATATCTAAGGCCAGTCTGACCTGCAATACATTACTGTGCTGCCATCACAACTTTTTTACTCAACGGTAAAGACACCCCATTGCCAGCATTGAAATTTAGCCAATTTCCTCCTCTTTTTGAATCCCCAAGTCCTTATGGTCTTATTTATCCCTTCTGATAGGTAGAGTGGGAGAGAGATGAAGAAAAATATATTCCAGAATAGTGTACAGTAGGTGTCCCGCGATGAATCATCCTTCCTATCTACCTCTCCTAAAGTGAGTCATTAGAAGAAAAACACGAGCCCTCTTAAGAGTTAGACTTTTCTTAGTAAGACAATCATTCACTGTATTCTCATGTATAAGAAGATCCATTCTAGTTAAGCTATTATTGTGCCAACACGAAATAATTGCTGAGATATTTCAAGTATTTGTCTAGTGCAAATATAAGGAGGATCTATAATGTTGGTGCTCTCAGAAGAAGCAGGGTTATGGTTTAGTAAAATACCATCAATTTATTCAATAGTCCAAGCTTCAGTTGGTTATTTATTTGTTAAGAAGCTAAATTGTTCTGCCTTTTCCCTAGTTGCACAAAGAATAGTGGGAAGTAGCAGGTGGCCAGCTCTTCCTTGAGATCCCACAGAGGCTTCAAACCAGAGATGTTTCTGGTGACACTGTGAGCTTCCTTAATATGATTTGTGTCCAAATACAAAGGCAGAGGGTGTCATTCCTGTCTCTGCGTGCCAGCATCATGTGTACTTTTGTATTGTTGTCCTTGCTACTCAGAAAAATTAAGAGCCTCTGAGTCTTCTGAGAGCCTGGCTGAGCCACCACAGTTGATAGAGCAGTGAAGTCTTGAGTCCAATGAGTCAGACCATTTTAGATGCAGGATTGCCAGACCATTACAGGGTCAATGGAGAGAAGATATCATAGTGCTTGTTTACGCTGAACACCCATAGCTGAAGGCCTGAATGTGTCCCATGTTATATATTTGCTCTTACTTTTTTCCCTTCTTTCTTTTAGTGTCTCATGTAGAAGTCAATGATCCTACTATTGCCCTTATGCCTCCTTCATAATCCTATCATTAATAAATATCTTGAAAACTGTTTAAGCAGGAGAATGCTTGCAGTGAAAGCAGCATAAACTGTGAGTAAATAAACTGTTGTGAAATAGCTGAGAGAAAAGCAAGAACAACTGACCTTTGAAGAAGGTGTAGAACGTCATGTTGGCACCTTTAGAAATCTCTGTCTTCCCTGTCTTCCTTTCTCTAGCTGCTACAGTAATCAGAAGATAAATCTATATTAATAAAAACACCATAGTATCATGTGCAATGAATTCATTAAAGTGGAATGACATGCTCTTGAAGGAACTCAGACAAAAAATAAGAATTCTTAATCAGGTGAATCCTTTCAATCTACAAGACTCGGACATGGTAGATCTGAGCATCGGGCCATGGCTGCTGGAGATCATGACTGTACAAGTGAGCTAGCAAGGCTGATGAACTGTGTTAAATTTGTCTTCAAGTCTTAAACTCATCATTCCATCAACAACCTCCTGTTTAACTTTGTTCTCCTGCAAGGTAAAGCCGAAACACCTAGCTGAATGGTGGAGTTCAACTGCAACACATACATGATGGTGGCATTCTCAAATACATCGAGTGGGAAGCTTTTGGTGTTGTGTTTGTTGAGCTTCTGGGGATAAAGGTATTTGATACATCCTAAAATTGTTCTTTACATTCCTTTAAGATAATCTAACTGAATGTTAAAGAAAACTGAGTGACATTTATTTTTTGTCGAGTTGCTGTAGCAATACTGCATGCTACTTCAGGAGGCAGTAAGGGGAATATTTAAATGTTTTGCCATGCTCTGCTCAAATTTTTCTAAATCCCAGAGGTATTGTTGGCTTTTGGCACGGGATAGATAGGCAACAAAAGCCATGGACTTGCCACCTATGATGGTAGAGGCATGGAAAAGAAGGCCAAGGGTTGGGGACTACACATGTGGAGCAGCAGATATGGGTGAAGGTTGCCCTCCCTGAGACTGATCCTCAGCTGTACCATTACTGTTTGCAGCATGAGCCAGATCCTAGCTCTCCAGGACACTTCTCCTACTCCACATCCACTTTTGCTGGGCTCTCTATTTTCCTTCAAAGGCAACAGCACATTCTCCTGCTTACTCTCTCTTCCGTAGGGCAGCAGTGTTCAGTTTTGCCTGCTCTTTCAAGGAGCTGTGAGTTGGCCTTGGCCAAGAGCCCAGTTTGCATTTACACTGCAGCCCTTCTGCATTTGCTTAGCTTCCAAACTCCTATGACCTGTCTGCAGCAGCAGAGCAGTACCAATGAACCTCCTGGTTAGTAAGAACCACCTTTTGAACTATATCCACATTTCAAGGTTTTACCACTTCAGAATTCTTCCAGGGAAATGTGAAAAAACCCCTGTCTGAGAGGACCATGCATCTGCAGCTCAGGACCTATTCGAAGAGTCAATTCTTTAGTATATGATTATTCTGTATACAGAATAGTTTAAAAAATATTCCCTTGAGATTATTTCAAAGACAATTCAATCTGAAGTAAAGAAAAATGAAAAATATATAAATGAAAAATATTTAAATGCTTCTTGAAAATATTTGTGTTTTTTTCCTGTCCAAAGCCCCTCATCTTTTCCTGTGCAATGAAAATGTTTCTATTTGCAGTTTTTGGAGACAAAAAGCTTGTTGGTTTCTTTTTATAACCAAAATAATTGTATGTCTGATACACCAATAATGTAGAAAATTCCAGGCAGCTCTCTGTATTTATGTCACCATAGTACCAGTAGCTCTGGCAGAGGCTGGGAATTTTTACAGTATGTGCTGTACAAGTAGAGCCTTCAAAAAGGTTCTGCTTTGGGGCTTGATTCTCTACCACTGAAACCAAATTTTCTGCCATATTTCCTCCACAATGAGAAAAGAGGAGATACTGAGACGGCTATCATCATATAGTTAGTGAAGAACAGTCTCACATCACCAGCTGAAGGCTTATCTTGTCTAGTTACAGTAAGGTAAAACTAACAGCATCTTGTTTCTGCTAGGATTGTAGATATAGGAAGGTACATTGAAGATAGCTACTGATGTAAAAACACATCCTTTTGAAATACCAAGGTAGGAGCATTGTAATTCCTTAGGAAAAAAACTATTGTAATGTAAAGTTGAACCAGTCAGTGGATACTTGAGTGACAAGAGCTGACAATATCTAGACAGGAGATGAAATAGTTTTGTGGGAGGAAGAGGGAGTTCATTGCTGGATTCATAGTGAGCTCAAAGCAGCTCTGCTTTTGATCTCTTTCCACTTATCCAAATATTCCACAAGCATCACCTTAAAAAAGAAAGACACTACAAATCTACTACTTGAACATCCTGGAGGTGAGTATGGTATAAGAGCACAGGGGAGCACATGGGGCATGATGAAGCCCCCCTCTGCCCCAGTCTTCTCATGACTAGTCAATGAAATGCCAGAAATGACTCCCCTGATGACAGAAGAAAGTGTGAGAAGTTGTCACCATCCTGTGTTTGGTGCTTTATTTTACCTTGCCTCCATATGCCTATAAGTCCTCTTAAAGACTCCGACTGGCACACAAAGATCAAAGTGTCCTGTCTCCTTTTTCCCCGTAGATGAAGCCTAATTTTTAACATGACATCTTTGAGAATTTTTATTGCCAGGCTCCTCACATGTTATTCTTAAAATCTTTTCATTTAGATTAATTTAATCTATCTTTAACTTTGCCTTATATGCTTAACTAACAAGCTGAGCAGAATGTTTGTTACCTTGGCCACCCAAAACTGCCTGCTGGTAATTTGTTTTCATTCTTTAGCTTTTTGTTCCTAAACAGAGCTGAGCAAACAATTAGCAGCAGACAATTCATTCATACAATCTAGGTTTTGGTGGGTTTTTTCTATTTTCAGATCCCTTTTTTCAACAGGCTTGGATCTGATTCTCAATTGACCTGAACTCCTGTTATGTTGCTGCTGCTGCAGCTGAGCAGATTTATCTCGTCTAGACTGGATATTCTGTCTTTCACTAATATCTGAATTACCTATAAAAGTTCGCTGTGCACAAAAGCAAACATCTGTACCTATTAGCTGGTTAGGATCAATTGTTTCTATGAATGATTTTGAGCTGTGACTGTTCTGTATTTGTTCATGGTGCTTGTGGATGGTCATCTAAATCACAACGTTGTTTCTGCTCCTGACGAAATGTCTGCAGCTCTGTAAATACAGGGCTGATGTGTCTGGTGTAAGTCATGATACATACACATTTTTTGCATATACAAGTATACATATCTGAATCTGACTGTTGATAACCATTGGATAACTTTCATGACAACTTGCAATATTTTTAAGGAAAAATAGACAAATATTGCAGAAAAATTAGTCGGGGTGCCTGCATTCATATCCAGTCACTACATCCAAAACCCTGCCACGTTAGTTTGTGTGTAGAAACTAAGGAAACACTATGACATGGACCATGCAAGGGCATATCCAAGTCATTCCAGTCTTTTGATGTCCTCAAGATCTCAGGGCTGGTTTCATCTTGTTACCTACTGAGGTTGCTTTTGTGAAGGGGGAAGTGCCTGGGCTCTGGCCCTGCTTCTTCTATAGAGATGCTGTGGCATCAGGCAAATTTAATGTGCAGCTTCTCCTGTTGAAATGATGAGCCCAACTCTCTCTCCATCATCTCACAAGAAAATCCTGCTCAATTCATGTCCAAAGAATATTTTCAGAGCACTTACCTGATGATCTTTAGCAGTGAATCCTGTAGCTGCCGTTGTGACTAAGCTGGAGAGACAAGTCTATTACTAGAGACCTGGAGCTTCTATCTTTAGAAGGCTTTTCTGAAATAATGCAGTATTTCTCTTACTGTTTACCAGCTATCTCTTTCTCCCTGTGTCTCTTGACCAGTTAAGCCTGGACTTTGGACAAGTCTCAGTTTTAATTTATGTTTTATTTGATGTTCCCACTGTCCTTGCACACACCAGCCATTGGATATAGTTGCTTAACAAAACACAAAGAAATAGAAGTGAAGCAGAGGAGAAAATTTAAATTGAAGTTCAAATGTTCAACTAGCTTCTATTTCAGGTTAAAAAAAAAAAGCCCATTTACCTAAAATATCCACTTCTATTTCAGAACTGTCAGCCATTAACTATTTACGTGGGACTTAAGAACACTATTTACTAATCAATAGTGATAACCATGGCAACCCTGGCACTACAGGGTGGGAACATTGCTAAAGAAGCACAAACCCCTAATCTTCAATACCTGATTCTTTTGTGCCAGGTTTCAGAGGAAGGTAAATTTTCCATTTTCCATCTTAATCCTTTAGTTTAAAGAATAAGTCTGCTCTTGGCAACTGTGCCTTTCCTCTCTCTTTTAACACCTGCAGTGTGGTACAAGGGAAATGCTACAGAGGGACCAGGAGAAGAATAATGCAAGGTGCAGTGGCTATAGTGTCATCAGGCTGCCTCTGTATCCTTATATCTGTATCTCTAGAACTTTGTGGCCTAGGAGCTGAACACTTTTGGATTTAAAAGCACTACATAGATACCATTCATTTTTCCAGGAGCGTATCACTGCCTGTGATACATTTTTACCCGCATTTTTTTTTTCTGTTGCACAAGAACATTCAACTTCTTACTTCTGCTCTTCAAATTTCTATTGTTGTTATTTTAATTACCTANNNTTAATTACCTATTACTTTAATTATAAAATCATGAAGGCTTTTATCAGATGGTTTTTGGCCCTCCAATCAAATGACGTCATCTAGTTCTACTTCAGTCCTGATTTTATTAATATGCTGATGGAATTTTAGATAGATTACTAAGCCATGACTTTCTTCACAAAGCCTTTCTGCTTAGTCCTTATGGCATTTGTACTTGAACATTTTATTATTCTATTTTTAGTTAGCATTTCAGTCAGTTTCCTGGTATTAAAATGATGGTCTGGCACAAACTCTCAAGGAGATCCTTACAGACCTGCTGGCTGCTGGTAAGTATGATTAAGGCTGGTTGAAAATTTTCTGTCAAAACTCTCAGTTAATGAAAATTGGTCTATGACTCAGAGACACTAAGATAAGTGTTTTGTTGGGTTTTTTTCCCCACAGTTTTCATTGAAAGAAAAACAAATGCCTGTAGAGACATTTCCATTGGTAAGTAGCAACCCCAAACGCTTTCCCTTGCAGGGCCTTACCAGGAGGATGGATGGGACAGTGGGTTTGCAGCACCCTCCCTTCTATAGTAATAGCAGAACAGGAACAGGCTACAGTACACCAAAAGAGGAGGCACCCCCATGCCTGGCTGAGGAAGATGAGAGCTGTAGCTATTTGAAGCTGAATGCCTTGGGATCTGACTTTTTTGTTGCTGTTGTTCAGGAAGATCTAGCATGTTGGGGTACAGGTTGCTATAGATGAAAATATCAAATTATTATCTTAAGTAACAAAGTAGAAGAAATGATGGAGTATCCTGTGGAACCTCTTACTTCTGTGTCTGGGCTTAAATGGAGCCAAAACTTGTCTGTGAATAGTAAAAGATAGCTACAAGCCCAAGTTAAGTCTTACAGGGACCCAGATAACTCCATGGCTCTAGGAGGTGAGACTGTATGATGTAAAATAACCTTTCAGAAATGGAGATCACGAAGAAAATTAATTCTGACTCAATTAATGCAGCATCTCCTTTCAGGATCTGGATATTGATAGTAACATCCAGACACTAGCTGGAGATTTGATCCCTCATGGAAATTACTTGTGTTTGTGGGCTAATATTTGTGTAGTGAGGTAAATACCCACTTTCCACCAGCCTGCTACCATGTAGCTTTTTTTCCTCTCTTTTCCCAAGAGCTTAGTACAAATGGTAAAAAATGGTAAGAGTGGAAGGGTAAGCTAAGGAAGATTTAGGTGCCTAATTAACAATTCCATGAACACAAGTCAAAATGTGTATCAGAACACTGGAGGTGGATAAACCTCTCTCAGGCTAGTTATCACAAAAATAGCTGGGCCTAACTTTTGGTAACTTGAGGAGTGTACAGGCCCTAGCTTCCCCCTTGGTGTGAGGAGAGTGAAATCCCCACATGTGTGATGTGCAGGGACTGACCACTTGAGCCAGACAGAAAAAAAAGTCTGAATGAATTATGTGTGGATGTAATAGCGGGGAGCTAACAATTTTTATCTGAATTATTTGTATCTTGCTTAAGGTACTTAAAACAGCTGCAGAGCATGGGTGAAAGTAGGTTCTTTACCCAATAGTCCACTGACTGACTTACTCAACCTAGATGTGAGAGACCCATGACCACACTCGACTGCCTGAGAACATGCAAACCCTCAGTTTCAAGATCAGTAGTGTATTTCTACAGAAGTAAAACAGGGCTGGGAGAACCTGTATATTGTATCAACAAGCATGACCTGATTGCCATTATCTTTACGTGAGAGAGATGAATACCCGGCTCCACCTTTAATGGAAGTATCTTGTACAGAAGAAACATTTGAAAGTCCCATCTTAAAATACATATAACCTAAAGTTAGAGTTAGTGTAAGCAAGACAGTTGAAGGAGAAACCTGAGACTAGGTTTCACATATCCCTGGTAAATGGCCTGGTAAATGGCCTAGTAAAGGCCTAGCAAGTCACAGAGTTGGTCAAGGGAAGATCTTCCAAGTTTCTAAGAAGACCTAACCTGACCCAAGTACTAAACTCCAAACCCAGGATTTTTGTTCTGAGTGTGGGTCAAATGGAGATGCCTGGCCAGTGTGAGAGGAACTTGGTCCTCCCCATCACCTCTTCAAATGCTAGTTTAAGCAACTCCTACTAGACCTGGCAGCTTCTGTAATGTTGTGCTCCAGCTCCTAGCTTTCCCTGTACATCGCGTAGAGGAGCCCCAGTTCCTCACATGGTTGAAAAGTGTCAAGCACCAACATTTCAGCTCTGTACATTTAACCCAAAAGAACTTTTTTGCTGGTCCAGTGACTAAAGAGTTGCTTCCCAATTAGCTAGCCAACTAACATTGGTAAAAGTGTTTGGAATTGATTCTAAATGTTGGCATGTTTATTCATAATGTAGCTCATTTGCTGCCAAATACTGCTAGAGATATTTGGCAATGGTCTGAACATCTAGAAAAAACATGAATTTTTTATTAAAGAAAACAAACACAGTATTTTCAAGTTTGGGGTTTTTGGCCTAATATTTCTAATGAAAATTCAAAACTAACACATAAAAGGATTAGGGTTTTTGCAACCAACTATATAAAAATGGAAATATTTATCTTTTTAAAATTTTTTTTTCTTCAACCAGTTCTAATTAGTCCAGCAAACAAGAATGAGCTAATTATCAGAAGTCATCTCATCCTACAAAAGTAGGATAAGAAAGTAAATTAGAAATGGCACTGAAACTAAAGTAACAAGGGAATTTGATGGAGTGGAAGCCTGAAAAGCAGGGAACATTTTATTATGTTGGTAAACCAAGAGCCTTGATATCATTAGTTTGGTTTTGTTTGATTTTGGGTTGGGTTTTTATTTTTAGCTTTTGTATATTGGATTTTTGAATTTTTGTTACTTTTAATATACTGCAATTAGACTTTTGCCAGGTAACAAATCTCTCAACTCAGCCTAAAATATTATGTATTGCTCAAAGCACATAATTTACCATTATCTTATCTTACCAATGAATTACAACAGAACTACAATGGGAACTATGTTCATAGATGGACACACTCAGGCTGGCTGTGACAACTATGTATATTTAGTCCTTACATATATGATCTGCAAGTGTAAATTTTACAGAATTAAATATAATTATCTCCTCTGTCCTTAATATTTGCTGTTCCTAATGTTCTGCTGCCTATAGGACATTAATGGACTAGTAGAGGTTAATTCAACTTCAGCTGAAAGTTATAATGGAACATGGAGCAAAATTATGTCTGGATATACACTCAAACTGTATTTTATAAAACTAGAACAAGAAACAATGTATGCTGATCAGAGAACTGATTGAAATGTTATGTCATTAATTTGGATTTCAAAAGACAGTGGGTTCCATAAAAGCAAGGTCTATGCTGAAAGGGTCTAGTTGTGACATGGTGGAGGAGGAATCCTGAAGCCCTTCTCTCCAGAAACTGCAGCAACAGCTGGAGCTCATAATTCTGTAGGAGAAGAGTTTCCAAAACCACTAAACTCTGATTTTCCATCTGAGTGTTTGGACAGCTAGCTGTTTTCAGGTGTCTACTTTGACTTTTTACCATTCTATCATTACTTCAGGGGTGTCTAGACTCCTAGATCCTTTGAAAACCTGCTGGGTACATTTGGGCACTTAAGTTTTTTCAATCTTTGCTCTCTAATGTTGATATATCTCAGTGCTTCCTGAAGCCAAAAACACATTTCCTATTCCCTTTCATAAAATTAGGCCATTACTTTAAGCATTCTGGAAAGATCAGAGTTTTGGTTTGGTTCCAACATACTTCTGAAAATGGATAAATACCCTACAATGCAGTGACACTGAGCAACACCCAAATTCAGCTCTGTTACTTGAGAATACAAACACATTTACCAAGGTAGAGCTGTGTGGTTTTGGCTGCTTTTCCAAGAAGGCACAGATTTTGGAGGAAAAGCAAAATCCTCTGTTTGTTTCATTTCTTTCATTTTTAGAAAAGTTAGAAAGTTTAACTTTTCAACTTGCAGCCCCCTCACACAGCAGTGATCTACCAGATGAACAGAGATGAAATGGCTGATCAGTATGCTCTTGCTATAAAAATTCAAAAATGTGGGATAAACAAACATTTAGTAAAAACAGTGAAATGTTAAAGAAAGAGAAAAAGCACCATAAAGACCATAAAGCTCAACTGATGCAAAAAAGTAGAGGCACAATAATGCTTTTCATTTAAAGGAACAAAAGATGAAGTCGTTTCATGCTATATGAAGAAGGAATAACAAATTCTCTTGAGGTACCTGTAATCATGGGCCAAATTCCTAGGTTATGTTGCTCATCCTTCAAATTTTGTTCAGAGCTTCGTCTAAATACCAGGTGTCTGAGAAATTGGTAGCTGTTGTCTCTTTTTGACTTAGAGAGAATCTTCAAGGTAACAATTAACACAGCAGCTGTCACCATGATGTCCAAATGCTAACTGAGCCTTTCTTAGTTTCATCTACAGACAAAGCATATTGTGGTAGAACTTGTATTTCTTTCTCCTTTGTTCTAGAGCTTTTCCTTGCTGGATGTGCTGAAAACATTAGTAGTTTCCAGTTCCTCTATAAAAGAAATGATGTGTTGAATGCATAGGCAGTAGCAAAATGTCCACTAACTTTGATGGGGCTAGGATTTCACCCAAGTTCTGGCCCCAGTCCATTTTAGATGGATGGTTTGTCTCCAGTAAACAAACATAAACTGGAAGTCATCTATCCTCTTAAAATGAACCTTATTAACTCCTGGTTTCAAATGAGGTTTTGGAATTAGAAAAAACATCTCCCTTGGTACACTCCTTCAAGCAATGAGCTCTCCCCACATCTGGAAGCTTAGAGGGATATATATCTGAGACCATGGCAAAAAAAAAAAAAAAGGCAGGAGGAAAAGAAAGGTGCCTTGTTTACACATGTATGTGCATGGCAGTTGGCTGTCATCTTAGCTAATGTGCTATATGTAATTTTGACAGTGCATTGCACCGCTGGCTTAGCAGAAGGTGAATGACTGCTGTCCCATATGAGCTCTAAGAGAAGCACACATGTGACCTCAGCTTGCCTAAGAACTTCAGTGTGAGAAGGCTGGACTAGATAGGTTTGTTTGTCAGCAGATGTGAAATAGAGAAATGCTCTCAGCTTTGGAGACATTAATGGTAAGAAGGGCCCCCAACACGGGTCTTCATCATGTGATCTGATATGGTCAGAGCCCACAGTGCCAGATTCCAGATACATGCCTCAACAGCACTGCTATCCAAAGCCTAATCGTTAAAGAAAGGTGGCCAGAGAGAGTTCGTCCAAGTGGTGGAGTCACTTGTTAAGTAAAATAACACTGTGCATGCTGGCTCTTTCATCTGCATGTCTAAGGTGTGAGCAAAGCATTTGAAGAAATTGAGCCCTATTGAATACAAACAAGGGTTGTGTTTTATTCCTAAGCATAATTAAAAAAAAATAAAATTAACATTTTCCTTGCACTTTAAAATATTTGTCCTTACTCTTTCCTATAATTTGCCCCATTTTTGCTGTGACACCTGTCTGACATTGCAGAGCAAGAATTCAACTGAAATGTCAAAGTTAGGATACTTTTTTTTCTACAATGGCACCCCCAGGTGCTGTTTTTTTAGGAAACAACAATATATCTTCTCTAAGGAAGGAGGAAGTATATTCTGTTAGTCATTGGAGAGTCAGTGTTGAAGCTTATGCTGACAGGTGCTGGCTTTTGGAAGGGAGCAGATGGCAGAGAGACATCCAGCAGATCTAATTAAACCAGGAGACATCACAATAACTATGAAATAAATGTATTTAAGTCCAGCTCTGTCACATTTGGAAGAAGTTCTATCAGGATTGCTTGGAGCTTTGGGAAAAAACATCATGTTATTATTATTTATTTTAATTTATTTTGGGTCTTCTCAGTTATATCCACAAGAAGGTTAGCTGCTCCAATCCACACTCATGTATGCCATCTTCTCTGCAGAATAGGAAGGTTTTGTTGCCAATAACAGCTGGTAGGACTTCAGGAGGAACCAATGTGAAGAGTACAGGAGGCAGGAGAAGCAAGATTTTAAACTGTGGCATACAGGATAGGAGGATGCTTTCTGCAATAACCCATGGTTTAGACTTCATCTTCTGCTGATTTTTTTTATTTTTTTTTTTTTTCCCTGTCCTTTTGCTTCAGGCAAACCTTTTTTTGTCAAGAAGTTACTGTGTGTGTTCTCCTTCCCCTGCAATATGAACGCAAGAGATCTGGATTGTTTAAAAGTCTCATTTTCCAAATCCTGCACTGTAAATGCTTGGAAGATGCTAATTATTGCATAATAGAAAGGGGTTTTATAAATTATGTGATTTTTTTTTTTCCTCCCAGAAAAATCTATCTTTTATTGAAATTGTCTTTCATTTTCTTTGAAGCTGCAAACCATTAGGCACTGTATGTGGACAGTGCACAGTCAGATATTATGCTTATAACCAAAATACAATCATTAAAACGCCACTTACTAAACAAAGCTTGAAGCTTTTCCTGGAAAAAACATTAGGATCACACACATGTACAAGTACCAATTCACAACGTGGTAGGATAATGAGCAATCTAAGGCACACACTAAAGTGCAGATAATGAGACTCCTACTTATTCACATTTCATTAGCAGTATAAAGGATCTAAACCAGCTCTGTTGCTACTCATTCCATAAAGCATTGTCATCACTTTAATTTAAAAAAACTGATCTTAGTTTGCTATAATTACTGTATAAAAGCCCTAGATATTGTTTCCAACAGATCAGGTTTACTTTCCTGAACTGAGTATGGACATCATAATGAGCTACGTATCAACTAGTCAGGTTTATTCACCCCTACAATGGCTCATCTTACTCTGAAAATAAAGAGACCGCTGCCTGACCTTGTGTTTCAGAGTTCATGAACAAGGAGCCTCTCTTAAAGCACATTTTACCTCCACCCAGGAGCTACAGCAGCTGTTGACTTCAGACAAAATACAGCTATTAACATGAAATTCTCCATGTGTAAACGTCTCAGCAACTCCTGGGGACAGGGAGGTCCCTGTGAATTGCTGAGGTTGTGAGGAAAAGGAGGTCTGCACCCCTCTGGGACCTTGCTGTGGGACAATGAGACTGTCCCCGTGTTGCAACATCTGCATCCTGCAGCATTCCTGTCTACAGCAAATGAGAGCTGTACTGTGATGCTCTGCAGGGCCCAATCTGGAGCAGCCTCGTTGGGGTCTTAAATCTTTACCAGGTAACTCAGTTACAGTGAGACAGAGGCAGATGGAGGCTCTCTTGGTAGCACTCAAAATTTAGGAAAGGTTTAGTTTAGGGCTTTGGCTGCAGAGCCAGAAACTCTTAATCCTGCTGTACTTTTCAGATATGCAGATGATGGAGCATTTTTTCCCTCTGGGGTGCCTCTAGCCTTGGTGGGTTTTGACCACTCTCTGCCATGATCCTCCCCAGGCCCCTCAGCTGCCTCAGCCACAGGCAAGGTTCAGGATCAGATGGTCTTGGTGGCACAAGATGCTACAGTGAACAACAAGACTTGCACTGTTTGACATGCCCTGGGAATTGAATGACCAGGGCTCATGGTCTGCACATGGTCTATGCACCAGTAAGAGAATGCAGGGAGCCATATGTAGAGGTTGATTGACGTCTCACAGTCATTTTTAATTTATGAAGTACTGAACAGCTGAAGCACACAGCCACGAGCAGCATTGTGTGTTCAGTTTATGCTGTGTGTATTTAAGCATGTATCCTGGGATAATTTTGATGACCATGTCGTGCCTATGCAGTATAGCAAGCATCTTCTGTCAATTTGTATTAATTCCTTGATGGATGATGGGTATATGCTGCTCCTTTGAACAATTAGGTATTGTGTAGGCCTTCTTGCCACACTCCATAAACCTACCACAGATGCCTAGATTAAAATAAATAAATAAATAAAGTTAGACATCTCAGTGTTGGGCCTGCAGAGATAAAATAGATTTGCTCTCTCTCTGGCATGCATTGTCTGGGAAGGTCACTTAGCCACCCTGGTTTTATCATCTCAAAGTAAAAGCAGGAAATAATCTGTAAGAAATTAATTCCTCAGTGTTGTGAGAATGAAATAGTTGCTGTGTGAGATGCTCTAAGGTTCAGCACATCACCGAAGGAATGTGTGGCCTTTTGGTGAAGGCACCAAGTTAGAAATCAGGACCTCCATGCCCTCTATAGGCTCCCTTATGATGTCAAATGGCTCATGTAAGGTTCAAGTGGATGTTACACTGATTTTCATAATATTGAAGGCAACCAATATCTGCACCCCATTACTAGACAATTACACTGGCCCTGTCCTGGCTGTTTTCTACCATCAATCCTGTTGGTTTGCCCCAGTAGCATGGTCTTGCTAGCTCAATTGCTTACCTCTGCTTTAAGACACTGTGATAGTCACATAAAAGTAACCTTATTGTTTTCATCCTTCATCAGATCCATACTTCTCAAATCTTTTGAGTACAAAAGCCTAGAGCAGAATCCTCTGAATACTACCAGCTTGACATTTAATAGCTTGTATATACTTTACTGCCTAAATGAATCCGTTTAAAAGCAGGATAGCTCTTGCTTATTTTCATACAGCATGATATTCAATTAATGTTTGGTTCACTGATACCCCTCATCTTGAAACTGCAACTCATCATAGTTGTGAATTATTAAGCTTCACCATATTTATGGGAGAGACATACTTGAAGTGTAGTAACTTTACTTTTGCATGAAGGTCACTCCAAGTAGTGAATGAAAGTTTGAATTGCCCACAGTCTTCCAGCAGGATTGTGCCTAAGACAGACAGAAGACCTTGTCCTGGGCTTTTTGTGAAGCTCTGTGTGATCTACTGCTCTAAAAATATAATATGTGCCTTTCATTTAAAATTTGTTGAACTGATCAATAGAATATTGTTGCAGAAAGATTAATTTTGAGCCACAGTCCTGCTCGGAAAATATTCATTGTGACTGAGTAATTGCTTTATAGTACAAAAGAAAATTGAAAAATTTGGTTATTTAAACATATTCTTATTATATAACAACCACTTTATTTAGTAGTAGTGAATTATTTTTTAAACCATATCAGTATGAAATAGAGCATTTGGGGGTTTAGTGGAAAAATTTGAAAGTAGGAAAATATTTTTCTCTTTACAGTACCACCAGCCCATTTCTTGATTAGATTGATTTTTTTTCTTATTATTTGCAAATTTTTATTTATTTATTTATCCAATTTGCATAGGATTAAGGATGTTACACATTTCTGACATGATTTCATTCAAATTCATCCATGTGCCACTGCATTGAGTAGATCATGAACTTAGTTAGGGCATGGCCCTCATGTGGTAGAGACAGAAGTACCTTCAATAGGCTTCACTGGCACTACCATATCTTATATCAGTTTGATAACCTGGTAGGCATAGTCAAAGAAGCTTTGGTAGAAATCCTGTTGATTCATCAAAATACAGCTGCTGTGCATGAAACTGATAGTTGGAGTCCTGCTCATTAAATAAAACAGACAAAAGATCCTGTACATTTTAGAGACATGAGCCTCTAAGAGCATTTAATATTCTTTTATAAGCCCTCTTTTTGGATCTTGAAGAGCTAGATCTAAACATTTCTAATTGTTTTCTCAAGGAGGAAAAGACAGGAGATCTTTCTCATGTACTTTGCAACTTAAACCTTTAAACCTGTGCGAAAATAGCTACAAAATTCTCCTGGATCTACATGGGAGGGTTTTTTTCCCTCTCATTTTACACCACCAATAACAGGTTCCCAAATGCTGTGGTTAGTAGACTTGTTCTGATGTTCCTATCTTCTATGCCAAATTTCAGTCAAGAAACAAATGGCTTCATCCAACTAAATGAGGAAAAAGGGGGGCAATTTTTGCAATTGTAGTTCCATTGAGCTTGTTATATCAATGTAATCTGTGAGAAGTCTCCATAGGTGTCATGCCAGACAGAGTTTTCTTTTCCAAACTGAAGGCTAATCAGGCTAATAGGGATGTGGTAGGAGCTCTCAGAAGGGAAGATGCAGCTGATTGCTGCTGTTCCCCCTCCCTGTAGGCTGTGCTGGCTTCCAGCCTTGCTGTTCAAGCCTAATCTTTTATTCAAACTAATCTTTGACACTCCAGGACTTCATACTGCTGATGTGTCTTACACTGTTCCTAACAGGCTGGAATCCAACTGGCTTATTCAGTCTTGACTTTTTGCAGGTTATATCTGTGCTGGGAAGTGGTTTGAACTAATAGAAGTCAGTTGTACTGCAAATGTTGGTGATGACCCTGGGTCAACACTAAATGCGTTTCAATGTCTGCTTATCAGGCTTACTCTGTCCTTGTTCTGTGCACTGACCACCTCTTAGGGACTGCAGTGCTGCTTCCCATTTAGTTTCATCCCAAATTGATCCAGCTTGGGCACTGAAGACCATGTTATGATATAAAACGCAGAGATGACTGGGAGGCTCCTTTCAAAAGTCCACTCGTGAGCCAATATAAAACATTACAGCTCAATGCAGTTACCGGCAGAAATTCTAAGAGGGAAAATAATGACAAAGCATCCTGTGACTTCAATAGCCCCAGAATTTCACTGAGGTTTGTCTTGAGAAGAAAGCAAGCCCAGGAATATAGGAGAGAGTGAATGGGAGAACAGAGAAATTTCTGAGAGGCAAATGGAGAAGTTCCCAGGGATTTCATTTTTAGTTGCTGGTTTTGGTTATAAAATAGATACGTGAGAGAAATTCAAATTGGCAAACTGAAAAGCAGACTATTTGGAAAGTTGTCTTTCCTCATAGTCTTGTGGTCAGCAAAAGCCCATCCAAAGGAGCTGAGATGAACCCCCTAGATTTTGTCTCTTAATGCAAACTCCATTTAGACAATGGGTTCTATTAATATCATCTTCATATAAGCTATTGTAATGACTAATGTTTTGCATTATTTGCCTGCTTCTTAGTCCCTTAGAATTCACAGGGAGATACACTGCCAAAATTATCTTCCCCTTTTTCTTCCTTCTTAAGCAAAAAATGACCTCCATCCTTGCCTTGGTTTCCAAGCAAGCAAAAATATCAAGTCATTGTCATCTCTTTGGGTGGAGAAAGGATTTGCAATGAAAGCTACCCAGAGATGTATTTCCAGGGAAGAAACACAGTGTTAATGAAATTCTGAATGAACCAAACCTACAGACTAAATGGACTACAACAAAGCAAAGGAAAAAAAGGAGCAGGCACTTAAGAAAACACTGGAGTTCTTATGGTCTGTTTATAAAACCTTTTGCCAAATATAACATTTAATTTCCATACCATTGTCAGCCTTAGATAATATCTCTTCTACCTGATGCTAAGAGTTATTATTAATTGCTGACTGTTCATCTGTGTGCAGCGTTGTGCAGACAAGCTAATGTAGCATTTGGAGTCTTTCAGTCAATCCACATAAGTTTGAGCCAAGGACTATTGCAGGGAACTGCTATAGGAGGCATGGGAGTGGATTTAAAGTTTATTTTCTGGGAAGATATTAAGCAATCATCCCTTCTTTTACTATGCAAGATCGTGTTTGGGTCAGGTTCTGAACTAAAATAACATGATTGTTGTTATTCTGACTGCTTCCATATCTGGTAGAGAATTATTTTAAAAATGTAATTTCCATTTTTAAAATTTAAAGATAGTGTCAATACTTCTTCCTTATTTAGTTTATCCTAGTTACTGCCTACTAATCTCTGCTTTTCACAGTAAATTATAATTGTGCTTTGCAAATCCTTTCATTCTTATCTGCTGCTTTTTAAGGGAGGGTTTTACTGGCAAATACATTCCAGCAAATTCTTTACTCTGAGGCTGTTTCCAGTTTTGCTTATGTTTTTTTTAATGATAGATTGATTGTTATGCTTACACAGGTAGTGAAATCTTCAAAGCTTCTTATTTCTTTCTGAAAGAAAATACCAAACAATAAAGAAAATAATTCCTTCCTATCCTGTGTCTGTGACTGTCACATCTTTCTTGCTTATGCTAAATAAAGCTTTTTCTACCAAGGAGTAGCAAAATTAGGGTTTTATTTTTCTCCAAGTTTGAATGTGTTCTTTTCTAGTCACCTGATGACTCCACTTCTTTGGAAATCTTTAAATACATCTTATTTTGAAAAGGCACACTGATTAGAGTGCTCCTTCTCTTGTTTGCAATCAGACTGTGTTTTGTTCCCTGAACTTCAAAGAGTTGATTAGGTTGTGTCCTGACTTATTCTGGGTCTGGATTTTGATCTTGCTGATAATAGCGTAAATAGGAAAATCTTGCTTGAAATCACTGTGTCCTATCAACAAAAATAAGATCTGACTTGGATCTTATTAAGAGAGAACTATATTTGCTCCATGCCTCACACTCCAATTTTCCATTGGTTTTCTGTCTCCCTCTAAATCCCCGTTGCAGAGTATCCATCTAGTGTACAAACTCCTCACAAGCTCTAAACCTTAGTTCTAAGTCTTATATTTTTCACACTTTTAATTCCTGTTTCTGGTGCTCCTGCCTTGGGCTTGCTCTATCACCTCTCCATGCCTCTATGGGTTTTTCACCAGCCCTTCTTTTCACTTATCCCTTCATCAGATGTCCTGAGCTACTTATCTACTTCAGCTGTTTGAGTCACACAGAATCATAGAATGACAGGGATTGGAAGGGACCTCTGGAGATCATCTAGTCCAACTCCCCTACCAAAGCAGGTTCACCTAGGGCAGGTCACACAGGGACACATTCGAGCAGGTCTTGAAAGTTTCCAGAGAAGGAGACTCCACAATCTCTCTGGGCAGCCTGTTCCAGTGTTATGCCACCCTCACAGCAAAGAAGTTTTTCCTTATGTTTTGGTGGAACTTCCTGTGTTCCAGTTTGTGCCCATTGCTCCTCATACTTTCACTGGGTACCACTGAAAAGAGTCTGGCCCCATCCTCTTGACACTCACCCTTCAGATATTTATAAACATTGATCATATCATACCATATCCCCTCTCAGCCTTGTTTTCTCCAGGCTAAACAGCCCCAGGTCTCTCAGCCTTTTCTCATAAGAGCATTCACTAGAAATTATTCCAGATCGTATCCGTCTTTCTCCTCTTCACTGAGTCTTCTTGGTGTGACTAATTGGGATATTATCTGCTGTATAAAATGATGGCTTGAAATATTTTCTCCCCTGTGGGTCACAACAGTGGATAAATAATCCAGCATTGGACTTTCCTCTTGTTTGCTCCAGTTTCATTTTTTTGACACTCAATGGGGAGAATTGACATGGGAGTTTTGTGAAGACAAGATGATCCTTGTTCACAGGCAACATTGAGTGAGATAATATAGATTTCAAACCCTTTATCTTGATATGAATTTCTGATTGTGAATTTTGTGTCCATAAACACCATACAATCAGATTATATAACAGGATTTGGATGTTTAAGCAAATTTGTTTTCCTGACCTGCTTCACAGGCAGTTCCAATCAGCAATGCAAATAGATATTTGGTGTGGTTGATGTGGCCTTGGCTTTGGTCATTTACTGAGGTGAGATTTTTTTTTAGCCCTCTGGAGAAAAATGTTTCTTCTGTGAATCTTCACTGGTCATGTCAGTAACCAAAATGATAATTTCCTAGACAGAGTTGTACAACATTTCTCTACCTCTCTTTTCCAAGACCGCAGGTCTGAAAATTCTCCTCATTTAGTGGATTGTAGCTACCATCACCTCATCACACAGCCCACCTACTCACCACCTTCTATCACAGGCAACTTTCTTCTGACTGATCACTGCAATTGTTGCTGTGGAAGGGACAAACTAAGAAACATTCATATTTTTTGTTGTCTCTTAATGACATTTGGCAACTGAAAGTGAGAAGCCAGGACCATGACATTAACAAGTAAGAAGAAGAGAGCAGTGGAGAACCCTCAGAGAACTTCAGCATAGATCAGTGTGGAACAAAAGTGTCTATTTATTTCCTGGAAATGCTTCTTCAAAGGAAAAGCATTATGAGAAAAAAAATATCCATTATCTATTGAGAATCAGAAATCATTCAGAGAAAATGGAATAATGCAATCCAGCTATGCTTTTTTAAAAGAAATGAACAGTGGAGCTATTTTCTTAGCTCCACAAGAGATTCAAGTGCATTCATGTATGTTGTTGGGTTAATGGCATTTCATGGGTCCCTGAGGGTAACTTGGCCTCACGCCACACCTGGCAATGCAGTAGAGACTTTCAGTTATCCAAGCATAAGGAAAAGGTTTGTTTAAATTATAAGAAGTAGCACAAGGCAAGTTCTGTAGAGTTTTTTTTAGAGTGTTATCTTGTAAGACCATTTGTTTATTAGTGGTGTTCAGCTTAGGTGTTCAGAGGTCATCCTTGTGGGACAGCAAACACATTTGGGATCTGCATTCACCTAGAGCTGCTGGAGAGGAGAGATAGCTCTGGAAGGACTGTGGTGGAAACTGGTAGCTGTGAGTTTTGAAGGTTTGTAAGTACTCTGAATATTATCATGTACAACTTGAATGTTCAAAGCAAAGCAAAAATACCATCATTACTGATCAATGGGACTGTATTTAGAAGGTTTGTGTTCCCCCATTTTTCTGGAAGAATGGCAGTAAGAAGTAGTTGGAAAACTCTAGGGGAAATTCTAGACTCAATGGTGAGATGGCATCTTCCCTAATATCAATGGTCCAAAAGCCTGGGTGCCTGACTCGGGCAAGTCCTCCAGGATCTGCCTTAGATGTCTCTTGGCAGTGGGGACTGAATGGCCCATGGAGGTGCATGTCCTCCCACTGACTGTAGAGGTTCAGCTCAGACTAGGCACCTAATGGTTGAATGGTAGATGCGTGAGAGGAGTCCTGCTTTCACCAGCTGAGGTCAGACCTTTGAAACAAATCTAATGCCTAAAGACCATGCCTGGGGAATCTTCACAGCTGCCTCAGCAGGTTGAAAGCCTGTGCTTCTATATAGCTGCCTTTGAAAATTCCCTGATTTCCAGTCAGCACTGTATGAACATATGTGTTTTGTGTTGTTTTGTTGGGGTTTTTTTAGTGTGGTTTTAAATCATTATTCGAGCCATGAAGCAGAGGGCAATATTTGCTCTCAAGAAATTCATCCCCAATTTCATTGATATTAAGAACTTCTCTACGTGGTAATTTGCCTAACTGGGAGCATCTGTCTTGATGGCATTGATTGCTATTTGCCTGGGATGTTTAAAATTAAACAGAGAAAATACTGAGGAGAACTAATGTCTGGATTTGCTGGGATAGAAGAGGGGAGAATTCTCCATTTGTTCTTACCTATATCACTAGATAAGGTTGATCCTTCCCTCAAAAACAAAACAAAAAACCACACACCAAAACCCCCAAAACTCCAAACCTCTAAATTCTGAACTGTATTATAAATGGTGGCCACCAGACTCAACTCTGAGTGTCTTCTATATAACCACAAACAATTATTTTGTGGGTGTTACTTTCTGAGAGAAATTACTCAAACTGTGTGATTTCTATTACTGATTATAGTCTTACTACAGACACCTGTGACATAGAGATTCACACTTGGTTATACCCAGATAACAGACTCCTTAATATTCTGGATTTTTTTAAAAATGTTGACTAAATTACTCAAGTGCCATAAAAAAAATTGGGAGGTTTAGTTTGAGGAGGAAAGGGGGAAAACTTTCCCATAACTGTTCCTAACCATATCTAGTCTATGAATTGAATAATGTCCCTTCCCCACTCCCTTTCAGGTTGTTGTAAGTGGTAGCCTTTTTTTTTTTCAACACTGAGATACTAGTATTGAAAACTGTCAAAGACAAATGTGGTGGTGGTTTTTTTTTAAATATCATGTGATATTTTTGTAGCTGAGAAACACTGAAATGAATACTGAGTTAATGCCACATACATCAATCAAAAACCTTCTCACTTTTTAAATTGTTTAATTTGGAAAAGATGAGCATCTTGTCTTGTGTCTCCTCACTTTAATGGAGTAGGCATTGGTGCAATATGGAGCCTGGACATGGATCATAGCTTTCCCATTTTCTGGTGGAGTGGGAGCAACCCACTGAGTGGGCTCAAGCTTCCTCAGTGATGGTAGCATAACTCAGAGATGGATGGAGTGGTAAGAAAGAAATTTGTGGTAGCAGTTAACTTAGTCTCTAGAATAAAAATTAAGACTATTGATGACATTTTTGGGGTGTTTATCTGAAAGATATGTCAGAGGATTTTGTGGGCACTCTCTGTGGTACAAGGGACCTATTGGTTCTAGGGATTTTGATCCTGCTTCTCACTTTCTTTCTGCTCTAGAAGAGGGTCCATGATCTCCTGGTCTATCCACAGCCCTGGAGGAGGGATTCATACTAGCATCTTGGACAGCAAGGACAGCCCATCCCCATACGCACACAAAACAATCTGAGAGCTGAGCCAAATTTTTCATGGAAAGTTTGTCTCCCAGTAGTTTTCTGTAAATATACATTGACTAATCTGTAACAAACAACTGGAAACCTGCTCTAGGTGAACCCACTCTGGCAGGGAGGTTGGACTAGATGGTTCCAGAAGGTCCCTTCTAGCCCCTACCATTCTGTAATTCTGTGATTCTGTGGAATGAGATCTGCTAACCACAAAAATGTAATGCTAGTGACCTGATTAATGGAATAATTCTGCTCAGATTACATGTGTACATTTCCAAGTGTGGGACCTTGGCTCAACTGATAATTCACAAACGAAGGTTTGGTCAGGCGATGTGGTAGCACTTTCAGCTGCCAGCTCAGGTGGTGATCTGTGGCATGGCATGCAAACAGCCAGCATAGTCAAGTAGAAGATGGTTCTGCATGTCACTGCTCAGGCCATTCCTTGGCCATTCCTGCATGCTAAGCGTTGCTGTCCTGTTCAGACACTGCTGTAAATCTGGTTTTTACTTTTGCTCCTTAGCAGACACTCCCTTCATGAACAAGTTGTGTTGTTTCTTGGCTCCTCGATCCCAGCTCAAAATTTACCACACAGTCTTTTTCCTTCTGGTAGCCCTCTACTTCTGAGTTGGCTGAGTTTCAGTAATGGATGAACAAATTACTTCTGCAACAGGTTATCGGCTGGCATCAGACAAAGCAGCTCTGCTCATTATGATGAAGTTTTTCTTGCACCAGCAGATAATCTCACCTCAGTTCCCTAAAAACATCTTGGATGCAGGTGATGAGAACACAGTATTAGCTCAGTGCTCACTGGTACTTGGGAAGATCCCTCCAGAGCCATCAAGATAATTTTTACCAGCAGCAAGCCCCTTGGCAAGACTTTGCTCTATGGGACAAATTGGTCAGAACAGTCTCCAGTCACAGCTTTGGTCTCAGTCCTGGGCCAGCTGCAGGAGTGCAACAGAGCTGCCTCTGCAGGTTCACTTGGAGTGAAAGGTAATTATCACTGTTGCTCTAAACTGTCTCTGAACGTACAGCCTTAATGGTTATTTGTATTGTAATATTGCCTTCAGGTTCACAAAGCTGTTAAGGGCCTTGCTCTTTTATGCTCTGCTCATACAGCTATTAGGACACCATCACTGCTCCAAGAGCTGCCAGAATAAAGACAAATGGGTTGTTCTGTGAACTGTGCAGTTAATGAAGCCCAGATTCATACAGATTTGAAGCCTATACTTCTATCCTTTTCCAAAATCCTCCCTCCCCATATCCTTATTATCCCTCCTATTCTTGCTACAGGAACACCAATTTCTCTCTATAATGACTTTCTTTCCCTTCCTCAACTCCTGCCACAGCCAGGGACAGAATCTACTCTCACTGTGTTGGGGATGGAGGAAAAGACCCTGGTTATTTCAGAGCTGTATATGTGGTTTCGTCAAGGAACATGCACATGCTGAATGCTTAGCAGAGGGCTGCACTGAAGCAGGAGCTTCAAAGCTTGCCTCTGGTGAGGCCACCAGGTTGACTTGTTTTCTTTAAGCTCACAGAAATATTATACAAGCAGCTTCTCTGCCAAGGAGGCCATTTGATAGCATTAAAAATGATCAGGTTCAATATTGGTTGATATCAATTAAACCATTTTAAGACCTCCATCCAACTTCTGTAGCCAATAATCTGACTTTCTGATTTACAAGTACTCCAGGACTGTAACAGGAACTCTTTACCAGGAGAAATGGAGCACTCCAGAGTTGTGGAAAGCATAACAGCAAAGTATGTGCAATTAGTATGTGCAACTATATCCCTTCCAAGTACCTTTATTGCTATGTATCTAATCACCTTCTCCGCTATAGTTGCAGATATATTGTAGTCTCTTAAAAATGTAAACTAAATAATCCACTGATGAATCTGTTGCACATACTGACCAAGAGGATTTCAGGTGCATCATAGAAACATTTTTTCTTACAGCATGCATTTTGGTCCATTACTGAGTCTTGGAAAAGAAAGGCTCTATGGTGGGATCTCTCTGGTCACCATGAGCTCAAGTTCCATCCCAATAGCTTTGCCTGCATTCAACTTGAATTGTAGTCTAAGGATCAATCATCATGTCCAGCCCTAACAGGGACACCTGAGTTCTCTGCACATGTGTATTAGAACAAGCCTTATGTGGTCTCTGAATGTCTGAGGCAGCATAGTCTAGTGTAGAAAGATGAGAACCACTTGATCTTTGGTTCCTATTGTATCTTCTCTGACTTCAGTCAGTATCTTTGAGTCTTGATATTTTTTTATCTATCTATCTATAGTAGTAGTAGTGGATTTCCTAAACTTCCTACATGCTTACTGGAATAAGAGAAGACTCAACTATCCTTCTGAAATCACTTGTTTCTCCATTGTCTCAGTTGTGAGTCTACAGGAACTACAACTGTAGCTTAGGTTGCATTTAGACTTGACTTTCATTCTGTCTTTGGTTACAACATTTCATCTCTAAGGAACAAAAGATTTTTCTGTGCTACAGTGCTAATTCTGTAGCATGTCCTTTGGGAGAAGATGAAAGGCAGAGAACAACAGTGATCAGAGAGGAAAAAGGGAAAGCATGGTGCTAACAGCAGAAAAATAACTGCAGCAGAAAAATATTCTCCCCATCCTGCACTGTCAGCATGCCACCAGACCTTCCAGCTACTCACTCCTGCCTCCATGGCTGGGCAGCACTCCTCCCTCTTTTTTTTTTAGTAGGGTTATAGAAATCCATCCAAGTAAGAAAAGGAAGAGAGCTAACAAAATGATGAAGAAACATTGGCAACAGTTAGAGGGTGAAAGAGAAAGTGTGGGTGTGAATGCTAGAATGAGAAAAAGAGAAAGATTGACTTTTAAAAACAGGAAAGAACCAATAAATGACCCTGAGTAAGGCCATGAGTACAGGAAAGAGGAGCGTAGAGATGAATAGCACAGATCAAATACAGAAGAAAAAAAAATGCAAATGAAGAATGAATAAGAAGAGTAAGAAAAGAAAAGTGATTTTGGATGAGTTAATTATATTTATACTCTTTTAAATATAAATAAGTCTTTCCCTGGAGGCATTCTACATCACAATAAAAACAAACAAGCAAGCAAACAAAGTCATATCAGTCAGATAAGAATGGCAACCCCTTTCGCCTGCCTTCAAACCTCAGGACAAACATAACAAGTAAACAGTTAAGTCTGGAAATTCTGCTGCAGAAACCTGCTTCTGCCCAAAGTCCTGTAGACTGCAGCATGGATAAGCAACTCTTCTAGGGATGTTAGGCATATATCCCACTTCATCTTGTGCCACTTGCCTCCTTTTTCAGGTAGACCTATGAAAATGACTCTGAGGGAGATGCAGGAAGATATACAAAAGAAATCACTCCTTTAGTAGAAAGCAATGGCTGTGGTTGGGTGAGTTTATCTCAGTTCCCTGGGCTTTCCGAGGGCTCCTCCTTCCCCTGCTCCAACCCTCTCTTGCTGCTGTTCTCCCTTTGAATGAGTGTTAAGCTGCTGCTGAAGATTTTTTTAAGCACTGATATGAAACATCCTGCCTCTGTCACTGTTGCCCAGTTTATGCTTTTCCTAGGACCCTTCAAATTAGCCAGAGCAGGGCCAGCTGGGGCTTAGTGGCAATTACTCTGAGGGAAGGGTTGATTGC
>VYZX01006539.1:132695-192763 GCA_013401335.1 Brachypteracias leptosomus
CTGGTAAAGCCAAGGGAATGACAAACTTGTGATGTTTTCCTTGCAGGCAGCAAGAAAAGTAATTCCTAAGAAATGGAGGAATGAGTAATGATATGAATAATGGGAATAAGAAGCAAGTAAAACAGATGCTTATGAAACAACAACACCTTACCCTATGCCAACAAAAGAACTAAACCTCTTCTGTGTCATAAGACAGTGACAAACTGACCCTTGTAGGAAATGAGGTTGTGTCTCCTTCCTTGTTACTTGTCATGGGAAAAGAAAGACAGATGTGCAGAGCAAGCCAAATGAGGGGGAGAGCTAAGCTGTGTTCTGCCTCCAGCTAGAGGGAAGGTCTTGAGCTCATGACGCACAACCAGCTTCACCTCATGGCTATTAAAACTGTGACAATCTCAGATTACCACAGTATCACCATCTACCTCCACACGGCATTTGGGTTCTCGTGAATTGAAGGCTGAAGTCAAAGTACTAAAAAAGGCTGGATAAAAATATCAAGCTACTGTGTTGGCTAAGCCCAGGTACTTAGAGCAGATATTTCTGCTGCTGTGGGATTCCTGGGTAGGGATTAGCCTAGTGCAAGGCAAATTATCAAGATCAGAAATAAGGTTTACTAATGTAGAAATAAAAACAAGTCTCACACTGGCTTTCTCTGGGGCAGGAGGAGTGGCTTGTTTAAATTAATTGTGCAGTGTCAAAGACTGTAAGAGCTGACAGGCTTGAAAAATAAGGGAAAAGAAGTGAAAAAAAAAAAGTGTTTGGTTGCCACAGGAGTAATCACTGTAGTATTGCTAATGTCATGAGAAGAAACTAAACCTGCTGGCGTGCTGGGCATAGATGTTTCAAAGGGGAGCTCTCAGCACTGGGATGGGATGTGCTCTTTGACTGATGGATATTGGGAAGGATAATTCTCTAACGGCTTCTAAGTACACATAGGTAAAATTGAAGTTTGCACTGGGAGATCAAACTGTAAAATTCGCTTTGGTTTGCACTTCCATAGCTTGTCTTCTGCTGTCGCCAGCACTGTGAGTTACTGCATGAGCAAGTCACAATATGGGTGAGTGTGTGCTGGGACTGTGTGGGTGCCCTTATTGTGTATTACTTGTTTCTGTCACAATTCATCTCTTTTTTTTCCAAACACTAAAGCTAACAGCAAATTAACAAAGACTGAAAAAAATCTATCTGGCATGTCTCCAAATCTCTCCTGCTACCCATAACTCATTGTGACTTTATTTTGGGTCAATATTTCCTTCTTCTTGAAAAATTACCCTACCATTCCCTTCAGTTCCTTGACCTATGACTTTAAAAGCAGAAGTCTTGGCACAACACTTGTTTGTATGAGCCCTGGCACCTGGAGAAGAGCTCTCTAAACAAAACTCTATGCCTACGTAGACAAAACATACAAATCTAATTAAATCCTCTCCTGATGCTCCTCTTAATTTTTTTTTTAAGTTTATTTAAAAATGTAGGATATATTGATGTGTTTTCATATTAATTAGATTAAAATGGAGTGGAAATATTATGCAAACTTCATCTAGCTTATATTTTTGTTTGCTGAGCTCCACTTCATGTATGGGCTAGAATTGTTCACTATTTCTGTGTGATAGATTACTGCATTCTCTAGTAACTCTTGCATTTTAATATGAGTGGTTGCAACAAGTATCTGTAAGCACGTACAAAGAAATATTTGTGCTTCAGTGAACTTGATTACTGTTCAAACATCAACCAACCGTGTTGTTTGTTTTAAGACACTATTGTTAACGTGACCCCATTAACTACAAATTTGCTTGTTATGTTCTCAGAAATCTGAACGATCAACAAGCAAGGACCATGAACTCTGGAAAAACGCACCCTCTTCACATGGAATAAGGACAGAAAACTGAACTGAAAATAGAATACTCCAGGTGATGTCAGGAATGAAGAGGATCCCCTCTCAACTAAGTAATTTTCTGAAAATTTTCTTTCTGAAATGTTAAAACTTTTTTTCTTTCTGGGAAGCTGGAAAAAGGGAAAAAAATAGCTTTCATAACAGTACAGGACTTAATATCTACAATGCAATAGAGAGAGAGCAGGGGGGAAATGGGAGAAAGCAATAAAGAGGATTGATGAAGAAACCAGGAAAATGCAGTGTCTTAAAAGATGAAAAGAAAATACGTAGGCATGGGGTCAGAGGTTTCCAAGCTTGTGAAAATTTGGCTGTAAATGGCTAAAGGTAGGGAGGAGCAAGCTGTCTTTGTTTATTTTTCTTTACTGAAAACAGTCGTAGTGAGAGTTAGCGAACCTGACTGAGAAATGAGGCAACACTTGCCATCAAAATTGTTTTTATTACAATTTAGTTTTCTGGAAGTTCTGTTGATTTGACCTATATGATTGGTGGGTGGTTGAAAACCAGAAAGTCTCCTTCCATCCCCCCGAAATGCTATCAAGACACCCAAAATTTCAAAAGCAATAGTGGTGATGATGTCAACGTGGTAACTCACACCATCCAGATGGGCCTTTCTAAATACATTTATGCTGCATACATCACTTATAGCCATTGCATTCTGCTGTAGACGTGTTCATATGCTGCAGCTTCTTATAATAACCATGTGCTATTTGGATTGTGTTAAATGATGTGACTTACATGTACCACATGTCAGAGATTCTTCTGTTCTTTTCCGAGGAGAGATACTTAGTGGGAGATTTTGCATATATGTGTTATATAGCATGAGGCTGTTGGAAAGACTCTCACATACACTGCAGACTGAGGAGTTGATGGTTTGACAAAGGCTTCATTTTGTCTTAAACTAGCTCCAGAAATTTCCCTCTCCTCAACAGACAAGGCTGCCCTGGCTGGAAGCTCTCTGAACTGGAGGAACAAGGCTAGTAGTGTTCTACAGCCCAGAGCCTGACAGGTGGCTGCTCAGATGCCCTGAAGCACCTGCAGAATGAGTGTTTAGTATTCCTTTCCCTTGCCCTTTCCCTTGCCCTTGTCCTTGCCCTTTCCCTTTTTCCCTTTCCCTTTTTCTTTCTTCATCCAGCAAATACTGCCGAATGAAATTCTGTCTCAGTTGTGGCTACAGCAAAAACTTAACTGTGCCATAGACATTGTTGAAAGCCATCCTTAGCCTGACTGCTAAAAATCACCTGGATAAATCTATCCAGTTTATCCCCTGAGATACTGACCAGCCTCAGAAAGAGATTTCTTATGATCCTTCAGCATCATTCCTCTTTATTTGGGTTGACTCTATTCTTTATGATCTTGCAGTTTTCCTATGCTGTTGCATATATCAGTATAAACTGTTACACCATGGAATGCCTGGGATGATAGTGCCATGAATAAATTCACAAAGTTTTCACAAGAAAAGTTGTTTATGGAGAACTTGCCTTGCACGAACTAAAGATATCATGGAGCACAGCTTTGGTAAGAGATGGCAAGATAGTTAGAGCAAGCCTAGTCTAATCTGGATTTTTCTCAGGTAGAAAAGGGAAGCCATGTGGATGGTGTGGCCTGATGACAAGCGTGGTCATAGTATGGGTCCATGCTAGAACTATAACTCTCCTATTTAAAGGCATTTCTTCTTACCACTGAAGTTTTTGTAAAGCATTGCAAATTTAGAGCTGAGTCCAAACTGCAGAATTTGCGCTTTCTTTCTGTGCAGATACAGATTCCATCATCACAAAATGAATGTGAAATAAGGTAAACTTCAAGTTGGAAACATATAATCTGCACATTTGAAAGCCTTGCCCCTTCCCTAGTCTAAATGAGACAATGTTGTCCCTTTTAGTCAAATATCCAAACTATTTAACCCATCTTTGACCTCAATAAAGCACTTGTATCTTATGATATTGACTTTGTCTGCATTACTGTGAGGCTACTGCATTAAATAACAACATATGGACATTTTTAACTTTCTTGCTTGAAGACTTCTGTCCTGAACTCTATCTCTGGCTAGCAGCAGATCAACAAATATTATTCGTATGAGATTAGTTGGAAAGAGTCCAACAGATACCTATCATTTTCTTAGATCACCTCAGTGGTTGAAGCTATCTTTTGGTTCTGCAGCGTTTAAAGGATTTTCACAGTCCACTTCTAAGCATGCCCAGTTCCTTTTCTTATCTTTATACAACAGTGGTTATAAATTGTACAAGTCAGATCAATAAATGCGGATTTTGAAGAAGGGTGAAAATAAATGTCATGCTTCATAATTTCTTTCAAGACATCACTATCTTTATTATTGGCATGCCTACACTTTGTTAAAAATAAGCACAGGTTAGAAGCCAGAGTGAAATTCATTTTCAGAAATGTCCTTTTTTGGGTGTTCCCAAAGAAATATTTGAGATTGATATTATGAGCCACCACTATGCCAAGTTCTACGCCTTCAGAAACTCAGAGAAGACAAATCTTCTGCAGGCTTCCAGCCCAAAGGGTTTATGACATTGTCATTCCCTGTGAAATCCTCTGTGAGCATTTCATGCACTCAAGCCCTCTCAGCAGAGGAAGCAGTTGCCTGATCCATAATCTGGGAGGTAAAATTGCTAGTGTTTGTGTTGGATTTCCATATGTATTAATACCTGTTGAGGAGGAAGGTAAGGGTGAAAGTAAGGAAGAGGGGGCCAGACATTTCTTCGGAGTGCCCACTGACAGTGCAAGAGGCATTGGGCACAAGTTAAAACACATGAAATTCCATCTGGACACATGAAAACACTTTTTTCTTGTGAAGGTGGCCAAACACTGGCACAGATTGCCCAGAGTGGCTGTGTTGTCTCCATCAATGGAGATACTCAAAACCTGACTGGGCGTGGTCCTAGGCAACCTGCTCTGAAAAAGTGAGGTTGGGTGAGATGGCCTCCAGAGGAGACACAGTTACAAGGATCTGCAAACCCTTCCAGCCTCATCCCATTTGTAAGCCTGAAGCCCAATTTCACACTGGACTCCAGGAGCTGCATATATCTTCCAGATGCCTCAACACATTGAAAGGGATGGTGTATTTCAGCATGCCTAAAGGTATATTATTGCTGTATGAGAAGGAAATTTCCCACCTATCTGGGAGTTTCCTTTCTCATGTCCATGGAAACTTTTTTCCTTTGAAATATGCAGTATACAGACCTGAACACTTGCAGGGCTCATGTCTGAATACACAAATATAAAAGCGAGGAGAGAAAGAGAAAATCTTGCTGCAAGCTTTATTGTGAGCTGTAGTCTCCTGTAGTGATCAATGAAAGCAGAGGGAAGTCTCTTCCTGTTACAAATTACCAGGTCAAATCCTTCATCTGTGAAGACTAAAGCTGTTGAGAGAACCTGCAGAGGTTATATTAGAGTCATGGACTTAAATCCCTTGTATGACAGCTTGATACCTTTAGGTTTACAGAGGCAGCTCATTTATTACATGAGGATTACATTCCTTTGAATGCGTTCTGTGATCCAACTGTTGAGATGTAGTGCAAATGCATACTTTAAAATCTTATATGAAAGATCTCAGCTCATTTAAGTACTATCTTGATAGTTGCTCTATCTTTTAGGGAAGGTATATGTGGAGACTTCTGGTTTTGAAATGCCCTTGCTATACCTTTGTTACAGGCTTTATTATGTTTTTACATATGATGGGATAAAATAAGGTTTAATCAGTCTGAAAGAAAAATGAAGGTTACAGAAATAGCACTTACTGGTGCCTCCTTCATGGGTCCATGCCTGCAGCTCTAGTCTGCAGCACTACTGTGTTCAGCAGCCTCAAGGGACTGTTCACAGCCCAGATGCAGCTTGTACAGCATTAGGGCTGTGGACATGTGGAAAGCAGCCCCTGTGATTCAGAGGGTGACTTGGAAATGCTTTGGGAACTCTCCCTTCTTTAGCTTTAGCATCCATCTTTCTCTACCCCAGCTAAGCCACTCTCTCTGGTGCATTTACTTTAGCCTTAGAAGTACTCCCCTCTGAGTGCAGTGCATGGACTATACCCACCTCCCTGCCAGCATTGGGTCCGTTTTGCTTTATTGCTGAACTAGCAGTAGCTCTAATCCCTCACACCCCATTGCCATGGTAATTTCTTCATTTTCAAACACGCAGTGCTCACTTCAGGTCATCTGAACCTTGATATATATGACAGGCCTTCAAAACAAGCCTTCAAATAACATCATCAGACATCTTGCATGGATAATTTGTTTGAGAAAATCTGATGCATGAAGACTGCTAATAAGGAGAAATGAAGACAGAGACAGGAAAGTGAGGGAGGCATCAGAGACAGAGAGACTGGGAGAGGAGGATGGTTCCAAAGTAAACCTATGCCACCCCCATTGCCAAATTGTTTATTTTAAGGAAAAGATGGAGTTTAGCATGCCTAAAAGCACTATTCTCCTGTCCACCTCAATAAAGAGTGCTGTTATCTCAAGTAAACAAAGTTGGAGGGAATTCAACATGCAGCAAGCCCATAAAATTGTCTGAAAGTTAAACCTGGAAGAGCCAAGAAAGCTGAAATTGATTGGAGCAGACCGAGCTTAAATAAGTGTCTGAGAAGAGATGAGATGGATACATGGACACAACAGGGAACAGTAAGGAGGTCAGGGATGGAGTATCACCATTAATGAGTGAGGACAGAATGAGGAATAATGGGCTCAACGTGCAGCTGGCCTCAAAAGGTGACTACAAAAATGGCACTGGATCCAGGAGGTCTCTTTTATGTTTGTGATGTTTGATTGACTTTCATGGCTAAACCACTGCAACACAGGCTTTAACAACGAGCCTGTGTGGTCCTGATTCCTTGTCTGGGAGGATGCATTTGCAGCAGAGACAGGGGAACTCATTTGCTTTTGCTGGTAGACTGCAGCTGCAAGAAGGCTCCCAGTGTAGTAAGAGAACATGCACTTGAGATGCCTCAGGGAAGAAGGTGCCCTGCCCCTCAAATCAGCACATCACAGGGGTATAGACAGAGGAAAACTGCAAAGGCTGTGGGAAGAAGTGAGGGAAAGGAGCAGGGATAT
The DNA here is from genome assembly GCA_013401335.1 of Brachypteracias leptosomus. Classification (NCBI taxonomy): domain Eukaryota; kingdom Metazoa; phylum Chordata; class Aves; order Coraciiformes; family Brachypteraciidae; genus Brachypteracias; species Brachypteracias leptosomus. The sequence goes on from VYZX01006539.1 coordinate 139,647, forward strand.
CAGAAGGAGCAGGGAGAGGAGGTACTGGTTGGGAAGGGTGACCATGAGAGGTGAAGGGAGGGAGCTGGACAATGTCCAGCCCACACCAGACCAGTGATGGGATGATCCCTGTTTTGTGTGCCCATTGCAGTGGTCTGGGGGCTGAACTTGCTCTACTGAGTGAATGAAAACGTCAAGGCTGCTGGTGTTTACAGCATAGCTGGGCATGGGTGGACAGCACTGAACACAGCTCGTAATGACATTTCCTGACTCTTTGGTGTCCCATGCTCCAAAGAAGGGACTTGGAGAGTTCAGAGACAGGTGGTCAGAGTGCTCTTGGAGAGGTGTTCAAGCAGCATTTCTCCTCTCAACCATTTTAGAAGTTTGGGCTTACACTTTCTGAAAGCTTGTTTGCAACTTCAGTAACATTGAATTTGGTTTCCTCATATAGCAGACAATCATGTCTCATTACTAAAGACATTGATTTCTTTAAGTGGAGATGGATACTCCTTAGCCCTGCTACTCCATCTCCAGAGTGGGTAATAATTTACTTTTGTGCCACCCTTAGACTATGAAATACTTTCCTTCTGTTAATTCATTGTCCTGTCATATATTATAGAAAGTGCAATCATGTGCCTTCTCAGCCCATGATTAGCCAAACAAGCCACCATTTTTCACTCTTTGTAACAAGCTGTAGTCTCCTGCTCATCTTAGTTAACCTTCCCCTATAACTGCCCTGCTTTTAAGCCCTCTTTCTTGTGTACAGTCAGCAGAAAAATTGCACATAGTTGCAGATCAAGCCTAATTTCCTGTTCACCCCGTTTCCTCATCACTGCTGAAAAATGTCCTATGGGTTCCTAAGTGTCCATTGGACAGTTTGCTGAGGTTGGTGAGTGCAAGTGGAGCAGGTCTCATTAATCTGAATTCAACAGCATAAAAGACTTAAAGACAAGTTTTGAAGAAAGGAATAATTAAATAGATAGGGCAAGGTGTAAAGTAAGGGTGGAACATGCTAGATTAATCCAACCTATCCTTGGTAAACAAAGCAAAGTACCACTGCACTGTGCATATATGAAATGGTGTTACAAGGAGAAATGTTAGGGAAGAGAAAACTAGTGCTGCTTCAAGGGACTTCACAGTCTGTGAGGAACTGGCGCATGGAGAGGGAGATGCAGTGAAGACAAAAGCTTTGGCAGTAGGAATTGCTAGAGGAATATCCCAAGGTCTGTCCCTGTGAGAAATATTATGACAATATTTTCAATAACAGCCTTGACACAAAGAAGTCTGTGCTAATGGGCTGGGTTTTGACATCCCAAATAAATAAAAATGGGAGATCATTGAAGAATAGACCTTCAGAATGTATAAGGTAAGTGGATGACACAGGACCATACAAAGGTCAGGATCATGCATCTATGACCTAGGGAAATATTAATGAAAAATAATAGAGCCTAGAGCTATTGGGGATCTAACTCCACTAACAGAGTGTTTAAGGTAACTGGAAAATTTAATGGGGCGACTCAGACAGTTTCAGTGGCAGCTGCTATGCTGTGTGTGCTGTCCAGTACGTTGTGTAACAGCTTTTCTCATGCTCTTATTTGTATCTCTTTTGCTCTGAGGAAATGGAACACTATGTCCTTACCATGTGATCTGTATCTGACTGGACTCCACAGGTTCCTGTGTGTCCATGAGCAGATAGAAAAGCCCAGTTCCAGAGACAGCCTCTGGACTGGACTGAGACTTCTGCCTCCCCAGTACCACCAGCAAAGTACCTGAGGCTACCAGGAAGCAACTGCTTATTCCCAAGGAGATAGAAGACTCTGGGATGAAAAATATAGCTTTTGTCAGGCTTACCCATTCATGCATTTCTACATTACTTTCACAAATGCATTACTTAGGTCTCTGGTTGTAACACTTCACTTTTCCTGTCTTTAAAAGAATTGTTCCTTCTTGGGAGGATATTCTTGCTTGCTAATATTTCCCAGTAAGGTCACATCTGGTCCTTATTCTAAGTCATTCTCAAGAGCGGAGGATCAATGAAACTACCTTCTGCAAAGTATGACAAAGCTATGGAGCCTGATGAAGTTTGATTTACACTCTAAAGTCATCCTGAGCAAACCTAGACCTTTAATAAAGGACAAGAGAGCTTGAAAAAGAGGCTATAAGAAGAGATACTCTTATTTTGACCTTGTCTCAGATTGTCCTGCACTACATATCCACAAAAAATTCAGAGTATGATCTCAGGTAGGAAACATGACTTGGAGGGGGAACTATTTTCTGGCACATGCATGTGGTTTGTTTACCTGGATTAAAAGAAAGAACACTGTTAAAGAGGTCTGTTAATGGCTGTGCAAACAGCAAAGACTTGCTACCTGTTGATGCTTGTGTTTTCATTGCAAAGATTTAGTGGGCACTGTGTGTTGGACAGGACCTTGAGTATTGGTGGGCAGCCCAGCCCTCCTGACGGGGCCAGGCCTTTTGGCAAAGGCATTAATGGAGCTGCATAAACTTTTACCCTGGCTGAGCAGCCCATGGATATGGAAAAGGCTGTGCCACTGGTGCCTCCATCACTGCCAAGGGGATTGCAGCAAGGTGGTGACACAGCCTTTGAGATGGAGTTCCCTGTGAGCCTGGAGCGAAGACTGAAGGTAGCTGGATATTAAAGCCTCAGGCATTTAATGAAAACCAAGACACTAGGGAAGAGATTCCAGCAAAGCTCCACCAAGGCTGCTGCTAGAAAGACGAGGAATGTGATCAGACTCAGGTAAAGATCAGGGAATGACTGATAAGTCCCTGGGAGAGGAAATAGTCATTTCTGAATGACTCAAGTCTGTAATTTTGTTGGCCATGGCTGCTTCGTTTCCTCAAAAGCACTTTGTGTTTATGCAGTTCATTTAAAATCAGTTTTTTACAGAAATTATTTCAACAGCTGCCAAAAGGCAAAAAGATACACCTAAAATGTTTTTACAGGATGAGTCATCTGTCTGTAAGGCAAGATGACCATGTCAACATGACCATTTGATATCTGAAAGTATTATTGATTCATATACTTCTATCACATCCTAGAATTTGGCTGTGCAGAGGACAGTTTTCAGGATCTCCTGGCCTGGAATGAAGAAGGTGCAGAACAGAGAGAGCAATCATGATCTAGTCTTATATCTCAGTGGTATTTCTATATTCCTAGTTGTTGAAATTATAGGTCCACCTAAATGTCCATGACACTAGTGGCTGTGTTTGAAGATAGGCCTCCTGAAAGGAGAAGAGATTTACAGTTCCCAATGAGTTAAGAAATCTTGTACAGACCTGTAAAAACGGGAATAATATAGATTATGCAAATTTTACAAATTAATTTGCTTGTTATGGACTGTCAACTGTAAGAGTATGCAAAAGGGACAGATGAAAATTCTGTTGTCATCTAAGAACTAAACTCTTACATCTTTTTGCCAAGAAATGTGAATTCACGAAAACTAATAACTTGCAGAAACAGTGAAAGGATGCCACAGATTTTTCCACTTTTTTTTATATAGATACTTGCTTGTGACAGTAAATTTAAAATTGGTCTTCCTATATTCACCACAGCTTGAGATGCATATCTCAGCAGGACAAAAATTTCAGAATTACAGAAGGGAATTTGTCTTGTCAGTACTTGAACAGTGGAAATGTTAAGGCATGTCCAGCTGAAAGGCTGTTAAATGTTTTCTATCAGACATGGTTTTAGGTGAAGCTTACCCACTGCAATATTAAGTTATTCAAAGATTTTCTTCCTTGAGCCTGTACAAAACAATAGGGATGATGGACAGATACTTTATTACTGAGTACTATTAGCTTTTTCACAATCTCCTGAGTGCATTCCTGTTATTGTGTTAAATTTAGAAAAAAAACCCCGTTCATATATGCTGGAATTTGACATTAAAATTAAGTTGAATCAAGAAATATTGGAAAAATATTAATTTAATGAGGTATATATTATCTCTCAAATACTTACTTCGCATTTTAATTTCAACAGTGTTCATATGTTTCAGGAATCTTTGGGTTAGAAGTGATTCGGTATTTTTATCTTCAGCTCCCGGCTGTCTCCACTTCTTAAAACTAATGGAAGTTGCTGCTTTCATTTCTGCTTGAAATTCACCAATGGAGGGACCTTTTTGTGTGTATGTTAACAGGCTTGGACAGATTATATAAACCTGCTAAATATTGATTCTGCAAATGCTGAGTGTCAAATTAATTTGAATTATCCTTTTAAAAAGCTTAGGCACCAATTAAATATACTAAATGCCATTTTAAGGAATAAATCAATGCTTTGGATAATTATATATATTAATATGACTACATATTTTATGATGGTGGAATATTATGCATATCAGTAAAAATGCACTCTGTTAAGAGCAGTGATTCAGCTTTTAATTTTGAGAGATGTTCCTCATTTCCACCCTAGAGATGTAAAGATGCTACTAGTGAATGATCCATTAACATTTTGGGCAGGAGAGTGTTAGGAAGCCCAAGCCCTCATCCAGCTCTCAGTTGCAGGGGTGTAGCTCTCCCCGCTCCTGCCCTGGCCCCTTTTCATGAAGGTCCCCACTGCTGCAGAGGGTTGCCCAGCTGAACTCATTTGAAGGACAGGGTCGTTTCTATAAAACAGTAAGAAACACTTCCATATCTGCCACAATTCCATTTTACTGATACAAAAATGCACATTTTACTGAACAGCTGCATAAAAATGCCGTAGCTGGGCTACTCAAGTTGCCCCTGGGCACGAGCCACTGAAGCTGCCTGCTCCAGCCTGTGGAGCAGCAGAGATGCTGGGGTGCACCTTGCAGTAGAGTTCAGGTGGAAAGCATAGCTAGCACCTCTGGAGATGGGATCAGGCTTTGTTTTCCAGTGTGAGGGCATGTGTGCTACACTTCAAAGTGCATTGTTTGCACGAGTTGGCACTTGCCTGCATTAGCAGGCAAAATTGACTAGAACTGCCCAGGGATAGACATTTCCCCAGTTGGCACAGAAGCTGTGTGTGATAGGGACCTTCAACAGATCCTAAAACCCTCTCGTGCTCTGTGCGAGAGACCTGATCCTTCTTAGTGAGTGGTCTTGCAGGAGGGAAACACAGGAGTAGCCAAGGACAGGAGCCGTCTGAATTATCTTATTGGTGGCTCTATAATAAAGAACAGGGCAACAGGTAAGCCTGAATGCTCTGTGATGGGTATTTATTTAAGCCAGCGGAGCTTGTGTCTCGTCATCATGGAGTGGATATGGTGGATTTAGATTATATAGAAATCTTCACAGAAGTACACCTCCTTGTTGTGTTAAACATTTTCTGGTTTTCACTGCTTGTTTGTCCAAATAAATTCTCCCGTCTCTACTCCTCATCTTCATATAATGCCTGTTTTTCTATCTATCTACTATAACATTGTTCCTTAAGTAAGAGATTTAATGAAATGATATCTCTGAGTAGTTCTTTTTCCTTTGAAGCTCCACTGGAATTTCTTATGCAAACCATATTATCAGGACAAATAATATTTTTTTGACTCCTTCACATATGATATGTTGAAGCAATACCAAATTCATAGCACATAAGATACCCCTTTGATTCAGTACCAAAGTCAAGTGATGGAGATAAAATAAATTATTCAGTGTGGTTCAGATTTGTTCATGCAAGTAAGCTCAGAGCTCTTGATCCAAGGCTCTGCAGTGCAGCAGCAGTCAGAAGTTCTGCTGCCAGCCTTTCTCTCATAAAATCACCGTGGTGTTCCTCCCTGAATTCAATGTTGCATATAATGTGCACTGGCTGGCAAAAAAATGCTACATGCAAGGCTGGAAGTAGAGCATTGTGTGCACTAAAGTGCTTACTGAGCACTTTAAGGAACATTTAGGTTCCTGCCTCTTGGAAATGGTCTGTGGGAGCTGCATATTCTATTCCCATATTCTATTCCTCCAGAGAGGAGGAAAGACCCTTAAAAAGACATGCTCTTTCTTGTTAAAGCCGTCTTAGCTTCTTTTCCAAGTGATAGACTTTAGAAGCAGAAAAAATTAGGTCTGCTGCTCTCAATAGAGATGGGGATACATGCAGTGAATGGACATCACCTTCCTGGAGTCCAGGATTGAAGGAGATGCAAGGGAGTGAAATAGGTCTTCTATAGCTTAACAAGGTGTGTAGAGGAGACAGGGTCAGGAACAGTGCATAGGTGGCTGGTAAGGAATGAGCAATTTACCAGTCTCTAGTTAGAGCTGGGGATAGGGGAAAACCTAAGGTTCTCGCACATGGTTTCCAAGGATGATTCAGAGGAGTCATTGCAGTCATTGACAAAATCCGAGAAACCATCTGAGAAAAAAAGCAGATACTTCAAAACTTGGTAAAGTTCTCAAGCACGATCTTGCTGTTTATATTTCAGAGACAGATGAAGAGGATGACTTTGTCAATAGAAGAATTTCCCAGAAACTGAAGGAGAATGGGACATCAGGTTGTTAAGGAACAACTATAGGAAAAACGAAGACGTAAAACCATGAGCCAAAAGCAAACCATTATCTCCAGCGAAATAGACTCCCAACTTGGCACTTGATTACTGTGGGACAAGTAGTGTCCAATAACCAGAAAAGAAACTGGTAGTAAGTAAAAGGAAAGAATCTTCACAAATCAGAGACAACACACTAGATGATGAGGCCATTGCTAGGCAACTGCAGCTTGAAGAATATTCAGAGCTGCTCGAAGATGATGAATTTGTGAAAACTCTGGCCAAGTTGAATGGAATGCCACAGAAGAAAAAGGCTCAGAAAGATTCAGGAGGAGAGCAAACAGTATTGAGCAGTCCTAACATGACAGAAAGATATAAGCAGTCAGAAAGAGTGAAAGTAACATACTTGGCAAGTGAAGCAAAGAATGACATTGCAAAGCAGCAAACTAAATCTGAACATTCAAAAGGCTCTCATTTATCCTCTCAATCACCTGATGGTAAAATAGCAAGACAGTTAATGGATGAGACCTTGCTTTTGAAACCTAGCTCTAAGCTGGTGTCTCTTAAACAAAAAGAGATTGCTGAAAAGGAAAGAGCTGCTCAAAGTTTGCTATCAAAAGAAAAAACTCCTTTGGGGGTAGGGATAGGGATGAAGGGATTGAGAGCTGCCCTATAGAGAAGGACTTGGGGTTGCTGGCGGGTGAAAAGCTGGACATGAGCCAGTGATGTGTGCTCACAGCCCAGAAGGCCAACTGTATCTTGGGCTGCATCAAAAGAAACATTAGTAGGTTGAAGGAGGTGATTCTGTTATTCTACTCTGCTCTGGTGACCCTCACCTAGAGTAGTGTGTTCAGCTCTGAAGTCCTCAGCACAAAAAGGACATGAACCTGTTGGAGAAGGTCCAGAGGAGGGCCACAAAAATGATCAGAGGGCTGGAGTATCTCTCCCATGAAGAAAGTTTGAGAAAGTTGGGCTTGTTCAGCCTTGGGAAGAGAAGACTCCAGGGGGACCTTATCATGGCCTTTCAGTACTATAAGAAAGATGGGAACAGGGCCTGTTGTGACAGGACAAGGGGTAATGGTTTTAAACTAATAGAGGGTAAATTTAGAACAGATACAAGGAAGAATTTTTTTACATGAGGGTGGTGAAATGCTGGCACAGGTTGCCCACACAGGTGGTAGATGCCTCATCCCTGGAAACATTCAAGGTCAGGTTGGACAAGGCTTTGAGCAACCTGATTTAGTGGAAGATGTCCCTGCTCACTGCAGGGGGTTGGACTAGATGACCTCTAAAGGTCCCTTCCAACCTAAAGCATTCCATTATTCTATGAAGCTGGTTTAGAAATATTGCAGGGTGTGAGGGAGGGAGTAGGATATCAAGTCAAAGTACGGATTCAATAGAAAGTTGCTTCATTTTTACTTTATTATAGTTATTTATCTTTATTTACTCTTGCTAAAGAGTGAAGAGACATTTTTTTATTTGATCAGACAAGCCAAGCATTTTCAGGAGTGTTGTGATGAAGCCCTCCAAGATCAGGGGCCTGAAGTGTCTGGAGCTTGATGACTAGTGCATGAGGCAACAGCTCAGATGAGGAGGAAAATAAGATATGGTGCAATGGACTCAAACACAGTAAAGTAATCATGACATTGTGGATTTCCAAATCTCAGACTTACAGCATTTACAGTGACTTTAACTACAGCTCAACGGTAGTTGAGTAGCTACATGTCTTTCTAGGATGAGGTCCAAAGTTTTTATTACCTTTCTACTGTCTCTTGTTGATGACATTCTGGTTTAATTCCAGTCTCATGCCAATTTACAAGGCAGCTGTAACTGCTGATATTTACTCTTCTCCAAGTACAAGGACCTAATTCAGCATAGCAGTTAAGTTCAAAGTTTGTCTTCTACTGAAGTCTGCTGAACCTCGAGACAAATATGGTTGTGAGAAAGAATGCATTTAAATGTGCCTTTATTCATGAATCAGCATAAATGAGCACCTGACTTCCTTGCCCAGGTTAGCTGGTCCAAGGCAAGCTGGTTTAGTGATGCTGAGAAACATAGGGCAGCTTCACCCTCTCTGTAGAAAAGATGGCATCTTCAGTCTCCAGAGGTGGTGCCTCAGCACTTTTTGCAGCATTTAAATAATTTTAAAAGATTTTAAAGAATCTACAGTAAGCCCTCGAGTTCTTCCACAGGCCACAAATTAATTAGCTTGCTCCTTAAATTCCAGCAAGCTAAGTGGAAATGTTTCAGAGGTTCCTTCCCTGGAAAATACAAAACACCCTTTGATTAACTCTTTGCTTCATGATAATGAAGGCCTGGATTACTTTAAAGATCTTGATGTGATTTTAAAATTTATTTAAAGTTAGAGGGAAATAATTTAGTTGGCCACCAACAAGGAGAGACTCTTCTGCTGTGAGAGAAGGATTGTCCAGCTCTGCCTGCTAGCAGAGGCAGTCTGTAAAAAAACCCAAATCAAAGCAATGTACTACTTCAAGTGACAGATGGAGATGAACTAAAGGCTGGGGCTACAGGCCCTGTGGGTGCCCAGTATTGACTTCACATGTTAGCTATCAGTTCTCACACTCATCTGTGTTTGTCATGAGGCTGGAGAATGAACCATAACTCATCAGAGCTGCAAGGGTGTTTGAGAGAGACTTGTGAACTCTTCCCCTAACCTGACTATATGCATGTCCTACCAAAGCATGGCTCACGTTGCCCTGCAGACCTGTCAGCTCTCTTTCTTGCAATAATCTCTGGACATTTTGGGATCTGCTGCCTCCTCCTTGAGTTGCTTTTCCCTTAGTGTTAAAACACTTGTCTATCCTTGGCAACTGCTCTCAAAGATAGCACTGGCTTTCTTCTCATTGGTGTTTGTTTCTAAGATATGTCCTGTTTCCTGGATCCTCTGGCTAGCAGATTTGAAATGAGATCTCCTTATAGATGACAGTAAAGGAAAAATAAACCTATTGCTTAGGTAGCTGCTAAATATAAAGGTCAGATCAAATCTCAAGGGATTTCAGAGGCTACAGTGAGAAACCAGGCTCCTCAGAGCTGCTGAAAACTATGAGCTGGCCAATCCCAGAGCAAAGAAATCATGCTGTCATTTACCTGGAGATAAAACTGTCAGAGGGAAGGTGGGATTTCTTTGCAGAAGGTCTTAGTTCCAACCGACCAAACTAGGTGGATTTCTTGCCAGCTTCTGGGAGTAAGTCCTGTGGGGTTTGGATCACAGAGCCACAGAAATGGAGGTCAGACATTACCCCCCTACCTGATGCTGAAGCATCCTTAGACAAGGCTTTGGAAGAGCTCTGTAAAAGTGCATTGCAGTACAAAATTGCCAGCAGGTGCAGATATGGCATATCTATGCCAAAATACACAACTTCACTGTGAAATAGGCAGCTGAAAACCATATCTGGTCCTTGAGCCAGGGAGTGGCTTTACATAAGATCTGGAGAAGTTGGCACAGCAGGCATAGTTTAAAATTCAACTTTTTGCTATTATAGCCTCGTTGTCAGATCCTCTCTGCAGTGAGAGTCAGGGCTGTGGAGAAGTTTCCATGGCCTTCTGTGCCTGTGATCACTTAAAAACTGATATTCTAAGTCCTAGAGTTCCTGGCTCACTTTCACTAATTTCTGAGCAAGGCAATGCTCTCACTGAGTTAATTGACATTTTTGCTTTGTAAATCCTGAAATCCTTCATGATCGAGAAATACTACACTTCCAAACTGGTGGTATTCATTTTGTGCCAGTGCAGGTAAGCCCTGACCATAGGCAGTGATGCAACGGAGATAGGTGCTGTAGCATTATGACCAGCTAGTTGGAGTTGTGTGAAAATGGACTACCCTACTGTTCCTGAAATGCTTAACTTTTCTGCTGTCCCACAGGATCCAAATACACAAGTGCCCCTGTGACATGAGAGGGCTTATGCTTGCTGCCTGAGTGGTGCCTGCCTCCCAGCCCATCACACTCTTCACCTCTCAGTAGGGTCCTGGGTGAGATGTTCTCTCTCTCCTCCCTGCCCCTTTCTGCTTGGCCTTCACCTCAGGTCTTATTTTTTTCTCTGCCTGCATCTGCAGGGGTGGCTCAGGCCCACATTTGTGCCAACTCACTGAGATGCCATATTTACCTGAGGTTTCAAATCCTGGCAATACCTTTCAAATAATGGGTAGGCCCTCAGCAGTAAGTTTTAGCTATGTGACAATGACCTTGTTTTAGTTACCTAGTTTAATTGGAGCAAGGTAAATCTTGGCCTTGGTTCGTTAACTGTTTATGAATGTCCTCACTGTGTGTAGAGTGCAAAAACCTCTACAAACTCTACTGGAGGTTGTATCCTTAATGCACAAGTTGCTAAAGTGTGGTTGGTAAAAAGGCTATGTTGTTTTGCCTGTCATTGACTACTCAACACTAAGTCTCATTCCTGTAGAGGGGTGACTTGGTTAAGTGAAGCAGCTAAGGACTAAACTTCATCTGAAGAAGCTTTCCATTTACTTCATATGTCATAGAATTAACAATTTGCTGATAATCTGGCTCATAAGGGATGAGACTTGAAGGAGGGGAAACCTTTTCTACCTGATTCTTATTAATAACTAGGTAATACCTGATTTTGTTTTCCAGAGGAAGCAAAGTATACAGCTCCCAAGGGTTCAAGATGAGGGCAAAAGACAGTTGAGGGGAAAGGTGAGAGTGTAATAAACTGAATCCTAACGAAAAAGCACTCTTAAAGGGTAGACAGAACAAGTACTTGGGCAGTGGGTCATGAAAGTCTGGAGACAGAGACAACAACCAGCCCAGCAAAACACACTTTTGCTACAGGATGGTTGTTTCTGTATTTCAGCTTTTTAAATGCTTTCATCCGTCTTCTAAATAAGAATAATGTAAAAACTCTTTCATACTCTCAAAATGCACTGCTTTATTTTTCCTTCAATGGAGACATTGTGTAAGGTTATGAAGTAGAAAACATTGCTATGTTGCTGCACGAGGACTGCATTCCTCTTCCTCTAATGACAGCTTTGCACTCTAATACTCCTGTATTTATCAACCTACTGCTCTCCTTACTTAGGTTGTAACATAAGGCAGAAAACAGATTGTTTATTTCGATGAGTGTCGTAGTATTTAAGGAGATAACAAAAGCCAAAGTAGCTGAAAGCAAACTACTCAACCTTATTATAAAGGGAAAATTTGCAAAGCAAGCGTGACACAAGGAAAGGCAGTTGTATAGTCTCAGAAAGTAGGTTAGGGTACCCAAGAGACAATTTAAATGAGCTGGTAAGGAAAAACAGATCTGGGACTATTGTGAGACGTTCTCTCTGTTAATATTGTAGAAATGAGTAAATCCAAGGGAAAAAAAAAACCAAAACACATTTCATATATACTATTTCATGTTGTGCTGATTTCTTAAGACCTCAGTGAATCATCTATATCTAAACACTGCAGGAAAAGAGGATGCCAGGAGGAGACTAACATTTGTGATCCAGTATAATAATGTTATGGCAAAATTTATGAGAGAGGACTGGGTTTTGTTTTCCATGATTAAATATAGGGAATATTTGGGGGTCTTTGCTTTGTTGTGCATGGTGTGTATCCCTGCTAAACTGTTACTGTTGCTATCAACAAGCAAGAATACAAGCCTGCCCTGACTGGGATGCCACAATTTAGCAAGATACACCACTGGAGTTAACAAGATTTCTTGGGAGGGTAAAGGGCAGGAGTGAATCATGGCACAAGTAAGATGAGGAACGTGGACAGTGGTGTGTAGGTTGGGAAAGGCTCTTGCTAAGACTGCTCTGAACACCATACCTGTGGCTTTGGCAGTGGTGTCTTAATATGGAAGCTTGCACAATGCAAACAGCAGTCAAAAATCAGAAAGTGAACCACTGAAAATTGTAAGCCATCAGTTCTGTCTCTTGCTAGCCAAAGGCAAGTCTTTATGCCTGAGACTGCTAATGGAGGGGGCTGCAGCCAGCCTTTGCTGTGGTTTCCATGGCTCTGAACACCTCTGGGGATCTGGTGCTCTGGATGCTCTGATTTGGCCATCCCAAGAGGAGTCCACAATAAAGTAAAGCCTCAAATTTTTTTGTTTTCCTGATGTAGAAAGGATCCTCCATTTTAAGCACACTAAATTACTGACAGGCAGAATATCCAGTGGTCTTAGAGCAGCTTTTATGCCTTTGTTCAGTTATGCTCCAGTTGTTCCTTCAGCTGAGAACTTGCCATAGGGGAAAACACCACTTATGCCCTGTCTTTATACCTTCATAACATCCTCAGGTGAACAACATAGTTTAAAAAAACCCTCAGTATTACTTTTTATCTTCTTTATGACATGGCTCACTCACCTGAAAATAAGGTATTATCTGTTGGTAAAATTAGAAACCTTTGTGTGAAGTCAAACTTATTTCTATAGCAGTTTGTAACTACACTTATTTCATTTGGGATTAAATTCTGTAATTTCTAAAGCAGAAACTGTGAATGCTGGTGAACCTTATGCAGCAGAACTGCAATTCTGACCCCATTGCAGTTTATCGTAAGACTCCAAACTCAGCTAGAGCCAGGATTACAACACAGGGACAGGAACAGCATACAGATTTTCATCCAGATATTCTCAGTTTTAACTTTCTGGTAATATCACTAGAGCAAAAGAAAGGGTGTGTGTATGCAAGTTTGCTTGTAAATGTTTATATTGATATAGAAAATAAAATTTTAAAAATGAATTAAAAAACTTGAGGAAAAGAAGGGGGTTAAAAATAGAGAAGAAACTCTGTTCAGCCCCAGCAAATGAAGACAAACAAGCTGATATTTCATCCCTCAGGATTTCCAAAATCAAATGCTGTTTATATTTCTACCTATTGGATGAGGAGAAAGAACAATTAATTTTGTGTGCACAGGTACTGATGAAGTGTGGTATCCTGTGGATTTCCCAGTTGACCCCTGGCCCAGTGGATGGCTTCTTCCTAGGGAACAGAGGGACCTCATAAAATGGCTCATGTAGCTGGTGTTAACATGCGAGCTTGGCCTACAGCTTTTCCATTTGTCAAGGCACTTACAGTATGCTTCCTCTCCTCATTACTTGCTCAGCCCCTGTGCTTATGAAGCTTGAGAAACTAGATGATTTCTGAGTTTTGTTCTTCAACTTCTGGCTGGGATGAGCCAAAGGGTTCAGAAGTTATTAGGAGGAGATGAGAAGACAGTGTGGCTGCGTTAAGTCTCGTTCCCATAGAAACATGTCTAAAAAGTGTATTCATCGTCAAATGGCAGGAAGGGAGAGCTGCAGGGAACGCCTCGCTGTTCCTGAGAGCTTGGCCATGGGCAGGGGGACATGTGGTAGCTGTCTGGTTTGCAACTTCGTGTGCTCAATCCTGTGTGCTGTCAGCAGGGCACAGCCAGGCACCAGGGAGAAATGCTCCCCTCAGGTTGCCTTGTCTTGGCTGCTGATTCTGGGTGAGGTGGGGACCCTGTTTTGGAGAAGAGAATGCATGCCTGCACCCAGGGAAGGCATGTTTTCAACACAGCTTCACAGAGAGCCAGGCAGAGGGCAAAGAGACTGGGAAACTCCTGAGAAAAGCATGTTCCCAGCCAGATTTGGAGAAGAGAGAAAGACAGACTTTTCCTTAGGGCTTATTGGGACTGCATAGGACTTACTGCAAACATCACTGAGCTGACCAAAGGTTAGCTCAGAAGCTGAGATCTGCCCTCCAAGGCCACTCATGGCAAGGAAGAGACCTGCTTACATCTTATCTGGCATAGCTGAGTTTCTTTACATAAAAAGCTTATTTTGCAAGCAAAACATATCCTTAGAGAGTTGAGACTCTTGGTGCTTTCGAGCATTCGTGTTAGATCCACCTTTTAATTTGCATTGGTTAGTGGTGAACCAGCTGTCACAGACACAGTGGTTTGCCATCGTGGGGTTTCACTACAGCATGCAGCTTTGCTATAGCAAAAAGATGCATAGTAGCAAAGCATGGCTGCTTTGAGCTGAGAGAGGGAATGGTTCCACTGCGCCTTGGTGACAAGGACTCTCTGTTCCTAGTACACACATTCTGCACAAGTGTCCTGTGGTCCTTCTGCCCTCGAATCTGGGAATCTGGGGACTTTTCTCAGTTTATTGAGGGACACCAGGTAGAAGTTAGCCAGAATGAACAGGGTTGCTGAAAACATGGACTGAACTTGCATATTTCTTTAATGCATCTTTATAGAAAATTATATTCCAACATCCAAGTTGTCATGTTGTACCAGGCAGTATGCTGCAGCATTATAGAGCAACTTTTGCACACAGGGTCCTCCCACATTATTTCTCCATGGCAAGCACAATACATCCTAAAGAATCTTGACTTGTTCTGCACAATAGGAGTGTTCTTTGAACTCTTGATCATCTGCATGTGCTGGGTCACTGAGCAGTGACAACATGATGATAAGCTATTGAAGATGAAGGTTGTCAGTTCAGTAGACAAGACTCTACAAGGTCTGCATAAAAGGTATTTTCTGAAAAAGCTGTGTGGGGTCTTCCCTGAGTCATTTAATAATAAACATGAGTCATGGGGGTGGGGAAGAAAGGCAAACAAAAGCCAGAAAAAATCCCCATAAGAAACACCACATTTTGGGCTTACTCTATTACTTTCGTTGAATATCTCTTTCCAAGCAGTTATTAAAACCTTCTGGGACCACATCCTGCTCTAGAGCTCCTCTTTTTGACATCTTCAGCAGGATTTCAGCCCTTAAGTGGACTGTACTTAATATAAGTTGACATTCTTGTATAAATCTAAGCTGACATTCCTGTATAAGAGTGCTTACTGTGGTCATCTGTGCTCCTTTTGAAATTAATCATTGTTTTTAAAGAACAGAGCAACTGAAGCCTTGGAAATATGGAAAAGAGATGTAAAAGGATAATTTAAATGATAATAGGAAATCATATGAACTCAGTTCATGGCTTGAAGTGACTCCTGATCTGATTTTGACAGCATGATTCTGTTAGAAATGTTCCTTTTTTTCCCTCACTGGGACAATGTTGCAGTCTCATAATGTTCCAAGCTGGCAGGGTTGAAAGATGCAGGGTTGATGTTTCTACCTTCCTTAATTGTAATATTGCATGAAAGAGGATGAAAAAGTCTTCTGTATATGTATGTGGAGATGTGGCTGAGGGTGAGCAGTCAGCGATCTGGTAAAGGCCTGATAATACTGAGCCAATTAAAGACAACTCCGGATATTTAAGTTCTGATTCAGTAACTTCAGGCTGAAAACATTTTTTGCAGAAAATGAATACATTTTCTTCCTCAACTGTTTGGAATTGTTGGAGGATTTTGTTTTATTTTTAAAACAACTTTATTAAACATTGATTTTTTTTCTCTCCATGTCACTTGGATCTCGTAACTGTTTATTTATTTGGTTAAGACAAGCTCTTTCTTCTTTACACTGAAATGCACAGAATCCCAGAATGGCAGGGTTTGGAAGAGACCTCTGGGTATCATCTAGTCCAACTTGCCCGCTAAAACAGGTTCACCTAGATCAGGCTGCCCAGGACTGCATCCAGGCAGGTTTTGAATCTCTCCAGAGAAGGAGACTCCACAACCTCTCTAGGCAGCCTGTTCCGGTGCATTCTGTCAACCTCATAGTAAAGAAGTGTTTCCTTACATTCAAATGAAACCTCTTGTGTTCCCATTCATGCCCACTGCCCCTTGTTCTGTTGCTGGACACCACTGAAAAGAGTCTGTCCCCGTCCTCTTGCCATCTACCCTTTAGGTATTTATAGGCATTGATGAAATCCCCTCTCAGTCTTTTCTTCTCCAGCCTAAACAGCCCCAAGTCTCTCAGCCTTTCCTCATAAGAGAGATGCTCCAGTTCCCTGATAATCTTCATAGCCTTCTGCTGGACTTTCTCCAGTAGTTCCTTGTCTCTCTTGAACAAGGAAACCCAGAACTGGATACAATACTCTAGATGTGGCCTTACCAGGGCAGAATAGAGTGGAAGGAAAAATGTCCCTTTACCTGCTGGTTACAGTCTTCTTAATGTACCCCAGGATACCATTGGCCTTCTTGGCCACAAGAGCACATTGCTGTCTCTTGGTTAACTTGTTGTCCACCAGAAATCACAGGTCCTTCTTCAAGGAGCTCCTTTCCAGCCTGTCAACCCCTAACCTGAACTGGGTTATTCCTTGTTAGGTGGAGGACCCTACCCTTGTCCTTGTTGAACTTCATTAGGTTACTCTCTGCCCACCTCTCCAGCCTTCCCAGATCTCACTTGTAACTTATTTTCTGTTGGTGTCTTTGAAATCCTGAGGTTTTTTGTAACCAGCCTAAACTTGAGGAACTGATGAAGACAATCAATTTAAATGTGCTTAGAGAGGAACTGTGTCAAAAATTTTGTCCTAAAATGTGCTGCTGCTTTTTAAAAATCATTTTCCCTTTGTTAAATCCTCTAAAACATTGGAATGGAAATCTTCAGGCTTTAAGAATGGCATTTTGTATGCACAATGCTTTTTTTAACATCAACAGTTGTTTGTGGGTGTAGCTCACAGTTTTTGGAAAACTAGTTCTCTCTTCTATCAGAAAACGTCTTTAATGTTACATGTGTTTAATTCAGCAAATTGCACCTTCCGTGATAACGTAGGCTGATGTGAGATCTTTCCCAGACTATACCAAACTACTTTTCTGCACAAGGTTTGTTTATTTCTCATTTGTGAAAGGTACCTTCTCTCTCATGTTTCTGAAGTTACATATATAGACATGCAGCTATTTTATATTGTGTACACTTCTGTTTGTCTCTTTTTTCTTTGTATCAGTATTCTGGGTTCACTGTAGAGCTCTTTACCTAATGTGTGCTCTTAGTTACCTGAACATGTTGCTTTGCAAATGAGCATCCCTTCTAACAATGCGTTTGGGCTTTTAAAAATCTGTACAGGAAAGTTGTTTATACCAACCTTTGTAAATAGTGTAAATCTCTCGAATGTATCCTCAAACCACCCCATGACACCAAAGCTGCTCTTCCCTCATTTACTTAACATTTTGCAATCTACATTAGTACCGTGGCTCTTGCCTTTTGGTGCATGTGTATCTCATGCTTCCTGAGGCACAGTCTTTCAAGAAGCAGCCTGAGGTTTGCCTGCCTCTTGCTGTAATTGGTTTCTGTTCCTACCCAGCAGAGAGTAGTGGGGTGCTGCAGGTGCCCAGAGCAGGCTCATTGCTGCTGGTCACACTCCAGAATCAAGTTCCAAGACAACTGCTGAAAAGGAAGAGCTTGAAGGCAAAATCAGGCATGAGCCCACCATTGATGCAGAAACCCAAGAACTCCTGCTGCTGGTCTGCATTTCTCTTAGAGGCTGAATTTTACACTGCAGAGAGTTTGGACCTTAAGTTTCCCTTAATTATATCATCACAGCTTAGCTTTAATAGTAAATCCCTTCACTCAACCCTCCTCTGCTTAGGACTCCTACACAATTTACTAACATTCAATAGCAAGAAATTAAGGACTTGGACTGTGTAAGACCCCCTTGCACTTGGTTTATGTGTGCTCATTGGAATTGACTCTGAACAATAATTTAATAAAGTACAAATGTGGATGAACAATTATTTTCACATTCATGAAGATCATGTTATGCTGGTGGACTGTCATCTACACTAAAGAAAGACAGAAACAAAAGGTTCTCTGCCCCATAACATGAATTTTTAGGAGAAACCACAGGGCTTCCAGAGTATACTCTTTGGAGAATTAGGCCAAAGGTCAGCAAGTGAAATTTTGGACTATAAGGAACCAGCACTGGAAACTCAAAAAAGCTGCTGATACAAATTCTACAGAAGAAAACCAACCACTTAAAATACTGATTTTGAATGCAAGGTCACTGGAAAGAAGCTTTGAATCCTGTTGCATCTTTAAAGAACTCATGAGACATAAATACCCACTCTTTGCAAACTGCTGCTTCAGTTTTAAAGGAAAATCACCATTCTCTAACATTTTTATCACTGGGCAATTTTGAGGTACCGTTATAGAAGCCTTAAACTCTCTTAGGTCCAAAATTTTGCTTCTGAGGAAACGAAAACAGGATATAAAAGCCATAAGTATTATTTTTAGAAGAAATTTTACCTTGCTGTAGGGGCAAGTTTTCCTGTTCTTTTCCATTTCCATTTTTTTTTCCTCCCTTCATAACAAATGAAGCATTTCTAGAGGCACAGAAAAGGCTTAGAAAACCAGGGATGATTTAATTAGTACCTGTAATTAGATTGTAGATTGTAGGTGTTTGACCAGTGTATCTCAGGGTCTGCTTACTTCACTGTAATTGCTTGGTTTCTCACTTTCATATACAAAGTGGAATAAGAAGCAAAGCTTTTTGTTCCATTGTGGACACAGTGAATAAACTCTGAGGGAAAGAGCAATAAAAGCTTCAAAGAAATAGATGGCAGAAATATTTTAGTTCTGCAAATGCATACAACATTGTGTTACTATTATTCCTGAAACAAACTCAGGCACTAAATTTGTGGGGTCCAGGGATGGTGTTCTCTGACTTCTAGCAGTAAAAATTTGAAAGCATCATAAATTATCTGATGGGAATGAGGGAAGAAAAGCATCTTAGAGATGGGTTAGTGAGGAAATAACAGAAAGCTATAGAAAGCCAGGGCCTGAGGGAGGAAGATAGGCCTGCAATTAGGCAGCATGTTGAGACTCCAATCTCAAATCTGTTCTTGGCTCTGTCACAGGCTTTTTTTAAGCTTGGGTGAATGAATTAGTTTGTGTCCCTCAATTTCCAAACCATAAAATGTCCCCAGAATATCTGGCAGGAATTCAAGTGCTGTTACAGGGTCTCTGTAAAACCTGAGATATTTAGGGTTTAGGCCGAGTTTTTGACAATGCAGAAATCTTACCCAATCAGTAGCTCTTCCATTACTGTTACTTCAAATAGTGCCAGAAAACAGTCTCATCATTTCCTATATATTTCAGGAATTTAATGTGAATGCCTCCTCACTAGTGAGAACTAACAAAGCTTGACTTTAATTCTAATTTTAGTTCATCTCTATTACAAAGTCAAGGGTTTCTGCCTTTTTTTTCTTTGTTTTGTTTTTAATGGAAATTCTTCCCAAAATATGTCAGTGATGAAGAGAGTCAGACGCAATACACAGCATGAAGGATGTGAGAGTAGCAGCTCTCAGCACAGGCAGAAACGCTCAGCTCTCTCAGTAGCTGGTTACTGCAGAGTGATTAATAAAGCACTGATAGCAACCAACTGGGATGCTCAAGAGCAGGGACACGTGGTGGTAACACAGCTATGTCAAATAAACCACCCCCAAACTAGCAGCTTTCTTGTTTTCCTTCAGGCACAGTCCCATAGGACTGTGTACTTAGGGTGTCTGTTTATCTTCTGCAAGTAACAGGGATTAAAAGACACTTTGCAAAATTTAAAATTTTCAGAATTGGCAAAGAACTGAGGTGCTGAAAGGGAAGAAAGAAGAGAGGGTAAAGACTGAATCTACTCTCTCTGCTGAAATGGCATGCGATGAGTTAGGTGTGTCTATGGGGTGGGAATTTACTGTGTTATGGATTTAATTTCACAGAATCACAGAATGGTAGTGGTTGGAAGGGACCTCTAGAGATCATCTAGCCCAGCCTCCTTACCAGAGCAGGTTTATCTAGTCAAGGTCACCCAGGAACATGTCCAGGATGGTTTTAAAGGTCTCCAGAGGAGGAGACTCCACAACCTCTCTGGGCAGCCTGTTCCAGTGCTCTGCCACCCTCACAGTAAAGAAGTTTCTCCTCATGTAGAGGTGGATCTTCCTGTGTTCCAGTTTCTGACTGTTTCCCCTTGTTCTGTCACTAGGCACCATTGAAAAGAGACTGATTGCTCTATCTTCCTGACACCCACCCTTCAGATATTTATAAGCATTTCACATATGCATGGTAAAAATGTATCACCAAGCATTGTCTAAGCAATCAATCTCCCAGAATCTGAGATTACCAAGGACTTGAGCTTTTCCATCCTTTTTCTGGAGCTCTTAGCATGAGTCATCTGTTAGGGACAGGTATCCCAGATAACTAATCTTGTGATTATAGTGGTGACATTGCATCTCATCTATTTTCTGTTTCTCATGTGAAACAAATCTTTGGTCATTAAAATAGCCAACAGAATGGAAGAGGCTGGGGGAAATGGTGACAAGAAGCAGAGGAGTGAATTAAAGTTTTAAATATATATATACATTGTTATTCATCAAGCAAGTGTGGTGCCTTGGAGTACAGAAAAGGTCTGGATTAGTCTTCAGCATAATGGCAATGATCAGCCATCAGTAGTGTTAAGATGGATACAAGAGAGGAAAGTGGGCAGAATCATGTGAGCTCTAGAGATCAAGATTCAGATTTCAAGGATTAACAAGGATTTCTAGTCGCTAAAAACGAGAAGAAAGCTGCTATAAAAAAGTATCATCTGCCTGCTCTGCACTTTTTCCTAATGAATTTGCTGTTATACTGAGATGTCAGGCACAGTCACTAAAGTTTATTGCTTTTCTTTTTTCCCCAGTTTTCACTATATTTCCTATGGCTTTTCACATTTTGTGCCTGTAGTTCTTTTTTTTAATCATAGGCAAAGCTTTCTTGGTCTGTGGTGTGAACAGCTGATGGGGAGTGATAGGATATGGAGGAATAGAAGTCCCACTGGTGGGATGAGGCTAAGCATGGCACAGCTGCCTGTGATTACCAGAGCCTAAGCTGAAAAGCCAAACAATCCCCTCTACCTTGTGTTCCTGCTAGTGAGTTACAAAAGATAGGAAGTTATGTCCTTGTCCTCCTTGTAAAGTAACAACAGCAACTGAAAAGTAGACTGAACATAGAGTTCCTATGAAGACACAGGAGCTGCAAAGTTTTGGTTGTGTTATCAAAGTGAGAACAGTTTGGGTGTTAATCATCTTGTAGTTGCTGTCGTTTTAGATTATTGCCATTCTTTGTCATCCAGCATTACCTGGAAAAAATTGCTGATGGAGTTCAGCTGTAGCTTGTGACTGGGACTTCCAGTCACTACTCAAAAGATGGTCTGCTGGGTTCAATTTTCTTATGTAAGAAAATACGAGGCAAATATTGGAGGGGAAACTCATGCACAAGGAGGTGAAGCGAGTTGCTTGTGTTTGTTCTATTAGTTGGCTGAAGAGCTGGGACCAGTACTTGGTTCTGGAGGGTCCCACCCAGGCAGCTGAGTCCTGTTCCTAGCTTGAATTGACTGATTTTAACTATAATTTCCACCTGGAAAAAAGTGTTTGTTTGTATCCTGTTGCACTTCTTGGGATGGTGGCAACTTGGCACAGCTGAGGGCAATGTCCTTCTAATGCAAAGTCTGGGGATGTCATCCTTTGGTGGCTTATAACTGTTTTCCTGTTAAGGGGTGAGCTGTGCGATCCATGCATTTCTGACAGAACATAGCCAGAAAGACCCATCTTATTAGCATTTCTAGCCACAAACATCTTTAGTCTTTACTCCGAAATGGGAACTATTTTAAAAACAGGCTGTGAATACAGATTCAATGATGTTGTTATAATTACTATTCCAGACAAGATGGCTCATTTCAGGAAGGGGAAAGTAGTTACAAATACAGCATCTCATAAAAGAGACTTTAATTAAGTGGAAAGGCAAAATATAATAACAGTCTTTTTAATGTAGACATGCTGTATCAAAGATCCTCAGACTGACAGAAAGATTAGGCTGGTTATGGTTTCTACATCAGCATAACTGTTGAATTCAGCACTTGCCAAAATAAAGCCTGGATCATAAAATAGGCAAGTTCCTATATAGCAAATGATGGAAAGTTTTCAGGATTTTTTTTTTTTTTTAAAATTTGAACGAAACAGTTTTATTCAGAATGAATGATTTAATACCATGTGAATTTGTATAATGAGAGATAAAAGATCCTTCAATTAGTGAAATTTGCCCAGATTCTACCTCAATTCTTTCCAAATTACATTCTGGGTACATCTATTCATATGTACAGTGCTATTCATACATGTATTTCTATTTCTATGTGCAGTGCTCCCGCTAAAGTACTGCTGGTCATGGCAGCAGCTCCAATGACTTTTCCCATGTCCTGCAGGAGTCCTTTGGTCATGGTCCTGTGATGCTCCCCACTAAAACCCTGAATGACCTTCCCAAAGTACCCCAGCCCTTTTGCCTCCCTGGAAGTGACTCTACTTCTCACCCCAGCTTGTCCATTCTTGCACTCTTTCCCCATTCTGTGTTGCTACTTATTCTCCATGGTGACAGGGATGATCTTTAGATTGGGCTTGGGTTGCAGGAATAATCTTAGTGGAGGCAAGTAAGACTTTTTTCCATATCATTATTCTCTGAATAAGCAACAGCTTCCTTCTGTGATTTAGAAAGCTAGACTGTGTTGGCTTGATTCCTAGCCCTGTCTTTGGAGTGGACAGTCCCTGGTCTGGCTGCTGGGCATCCTTCTTGCTCCAAGCCATGGTTAAAGCCCCTGGGTTTGTTTGACTGCTTTAGCAGCATATGTGACCATCAGGGACTAGCACTGGAGCTTGTACCCCAGGAAGGAAAGGGTGAACTTTTGTGACCAAATAACCATCAAGTACCTCTTGCACTGTGGGCTTGTTCTACCAAGTTTTTAAGACCTTGGACTGAAATCAGAGGCATCAGTTCTTAACTTTGCCATAGACTTTTGTTTTTCCAAGTCAGGTAGGTCCATATCAATAAAGATAACTTTAGGAGCCTGACTCCACTCAGAATGTCATTTATTTATGGTTAACTTCAGTGTAGCTTAAGCATCTGGATCTAAATCTTCTCCATTTATGAGATGTGGATCCTTTGTTTCTTATTTGCCAAAGCTAGTAAGTCTGTTCCCCAAAGAGTTAACTCAGTGCATGTGAAACAGTTTGTATAATACGACACTGTTGCAATAATACTATTAATTATTACTGAAATTCTGGCACAGAAGTAGTAAACAAGCGTTTAGAGTCACTGTCTGCTTATACAACTTCACTGGGACTTTCAAATGGAGAGCAAAGCAAGAGTATGGTGCTATAGGCTAGACAGTAACTGTAATTTCCTGATGATTTCATCTATAATAGTCCTTTTGAATGAAAGATATTTGGTGAATGTTATTTGTAATCATTCAATACTTCAGAGCTACCCTGCTCTTGCTAGCTGTCATTACTGGGAGAAAGCATGCCTTTTGGGATTCAGATGAGATGCAGAGAGCATCATTTACCAGGCTGACACTACTTTTGTTAGCAATCTATCAAATACGCTGCCAGGGGTTGTCCAATTCTGCAAGACGAAGAACAGTCAAATCCACTGGCCCTGCCACCCCCCATGCTGGTTTTCAGCCAGGTTTGAAGATGGGTTACTAAACATCCATTCTCAGCCACAGCTGGTGGTGGGGTTGATCATGGCTGCCTGAGATTCTCTCAAAGGTAGAAATGTTTCACTGGCAATGGGAGAGATGCTGAAGGCTTCTGGACCTGGGTCTTGTTGCAACAGCAGCAGCATTTTCATCAAAAAGATCCTCAGAACAGCATTGCCTCTACCTGTAATATTTTTGTTGCTTGGGTTTTTCACTCCTCAGGCTTGTTGGCAGTTTTTAACAATGATGTAAACAGCCTCTGTTTTCACTAGTAGTATGTGCACAGCTTTCTGGGGAGACAAGTAACCTTTGTCTGGTTAAGGGTTTGGTTTGATGGTTTCTTCCGTCCAACTTAGCTTTCACTTAACTAAGAAATTACAGGGAGTTATCGGATTGGTTTGAAGCCAGAAAGCAGTTTCCCAGGAGTGGGGTTTAGGTCAGCTCTCTGGGCATGGTCCCACAGGCAGGGGGGATGTCAGGGTGAAGCTGCTGTAGCTGTTGCAGTTCTGCTGTTTGGTGCAAAGACTGCTCTGAACCGCTCCATCCTGGGCTGCCTGGGAGAACCCTCCTTCTTTTGGCTGTTCTGAGGTTTTCAGAGGTGTTCTTTAGCTGCTTGGCTTCTGCTCTGGGACCAGGCATGTCACAAGCGTCCTTCTCCTGCCCTTGTTGTGGGGGCCACAAGCTCCAGCACACTCAAACATCCCTGCTGTCCCAGATCTCCCTGTCTTTCTGCCTGTGTTTCGTTGCCAGCACAGTTCCTATGAACAACCGGAGGTTTCAACCCAGAATAGGTTACATGGTCATTCCTGAATTTAAGAGTTCATTCTTGCTTTCACCTTTGAAGACAAGGTGATAAAGTGTTGTGAGGACAATGGTGGATGGATGAAGTATTTGGAAGTCCAGGAGCATGCACAGGTACTGAAGAGGAAGTGAGAGAAAAAACTCACGGATAAGTCAGCTGAAGGTACCACCCTCTTACCCAAAAGCACATGGAACAATAGCTGTTGGAAAGCAGCTGGAAGGACCAGGTAAGACAGGTAGAAGCAAATGCAACCCAGTCTCTTAAATTCTCAGGTGTTTTCTCTTTGTAGTTAGATAAATGCCAATGTGCTCAAGGCAGAAACAGGTATCAGAAATACCGTCCTTAGGCTTTGGGTGTTACATGTGAATGCCTCATCTTACCAAGAAGGGAAACAAGGTCTGGCTGAAGCAATCATGACATATATGTGAGGTTAGTTGATAACATTGTATAAAGTACGGTAATGGTTCACTTCAAAATGAAATGAGGTTGCCATTGGGCATTGCTGCCTCTGTCCTGGATGCAGTTTTGCTCTGTGTTCCTCGATGATTACCTGGATGGTGGACCAAGGCAGTCTGAAGTTGTTAATATTCAGACAATATGCAACCAGGAGTATCTGCAAGTGCATCAGTGGGCAGAGTGAGAATTCAAAATAACCATAAAAAAGTGGACTAAAACTGTAGGAGGTGAGTCAGTGATGGCAAATGCAAGGTGTGGATGTGTGGGGGAAGATAGGGAACATGAGGGTGAGTGGCAGGCCCTCTCCGGGGGAGGGATGACAGAGACAACAGGCTTGCACTGACCCCAGCATGGGGCTGCTGGGAGAGGCAGAGAAGAAAGGAGAAACCAGTTCTTCATGCCTTTGGTGGATAGGATAAGAAATGAGAAGCTTAATTTTGCAGGAAGAAAGATTCAGGTCTTACATTATCAAAAAACTCAAACTGCCAGGAAAACAAGGTCATAGCAAAGCAGGGGGAGGAAATTTTTCTTTTCTTACATCTTCTTTCTGTCAGTCACAAAATTTTTAACAGCTGAACTGCTTCCGATGGTGGACAGTCTAGTTCATCAGAATTGGTTTCAGGCAAGTGCTTCTTGTTTTTCAGACCAAAGTGCCGAGATCAGTACTCAGTCATCTGTCTCCATGACAGCAAAACACTAGTTTTGTGGGGAGAGGAACACTCAGGGAGATTTAAATCAGGAACCTTTTGGTTCTTGAAATCTGGTGGATAAACACTGGTTTTGCTCCTGGCAGATGTTCTTAGCATGATTAAAGAAAGTAAGACGTCAGGTTGGGCTGTGACCAAAGGCATGGGCGGTGCAGGACAATGCGCTGGCACAAAATGAGCTGGAGGAGAGATGAGTCTGCCTCATCTCACAAAGAGCTTGAGAACTGGTGAAACAAAGGTCTAAATATAAGCCTGTCATTGTTGTTAATGTTATAAATGAGATGTTAAACCAGAAAAAATGGACAAACCGAGTAATGCCTGTTTCTCCCTTACCGTCTCTACTTGTCATCTTTAGCTTGCCTCTGCTCATCGTGCCCTTCTCTTAAATCCGGCAACCAGACACAAGCTTTGGCAGGTTTCCCAGCCCTCCTCCATGGTCTGGCCAGCACAGCTGGAGACAGCAATCTTTGCTGCTGGCCACACTAACTTGAGAGGGTGGATGAAGACACTTTCCTCAATTTGGGATTAGATAATAATATTCTTTAAAAATAATGGGTCCTAGATTTTGCAGAGATCTTGTCATGCCTCCAGCTGCACTTAATCCTCTCTGAATCCTCATACAGTGAAGTGTTCCAGTGCTTGCTGTGGTAAGGTGTAGAAATAATTCACTTATTTAAAGATGCAAAACAGTGATAACCTTGCTGGGTTGTATTCCTATTGCTGAATTCTCTTCTTATGCACTGTTGCCCATTCAGTTACTTTGGACACCCAGGTAGGTGAAAGGCAGTGTTGGGTTTCTGTTGGTTTACATTCCTTCTAAGTTGCTGTCAAATTGGAAACATAAATAATATATGTGGGCAGAGTTCCAGTCAAGTTGTGGAGGTCCTATTTGGATGCTGAGTATCAGGGTTATATTCTAATCCTTAGAGATGCTGAAATGTATTTTGTGAGATGGAGGCAGGCAGTGGCCAAGGATACTTGAATCTTTTATGACTTATTTGATAAATTAATATTTTATTGATGTTGCAGCAATCAGGCTAATAGTTTGAGTTTTCTGATTGCTTTCTGATACCATTTAGCAATTCCAAATGTTTAAGCACCTTCATAGGTTTTGATATCTGCGGTACCAGAATTAAACATATTAAATAGAAATGAGAGTAAACCTTGCTTGCTTCTCCATGGAAAGTATTTTCTATTTAATTTCTGAGATGTTACCAGTATCTGCATGATACTGGTATCATGCTTAGGGAATGGTTTTACCTGGTAAAACACGACAACTATTAGCACATTACAAGTTACAGTTTTAGGCACAAGGAATTGCTCAAGTGCATAATCCCACCTAGATGATGATCCAGCCGTTCCCAGAAAAATCTCAGGTGATTTTCAGAGTTATAGAGGAGTGAAGGAACAAAGTGAACATGTGGCAACATGTTTACACCTTCTTGCCATCTGCAGCTCCCTCCTGTTGAGAGCCACAGGTGGTATTTCTCCAGGCTGATAATCTTCAGTGGGTTCCCATCCTCCTCCAGATTTATGTAACTCCATTTTTTCACATTCATAAGCTTTTTGTAACCTGTGGCAAGGAACTCTAGAGATGTTTCATAATCAGGTCTTTTCTGCATATTCACTGTTTTGTGCAGTTGGAGAGCATTAAGCAAAACTGAGAGGAGCCAGGTTCAGAAATGGTCATCCTGTTTGCCCTCCCTATCACACTTGGACCTTGGTGCTCTCTATGCTGCCTCCAATCCATTGTCTCCAGTGGCCTGGAGATGACTGATGTGTTGAGCCTTCATTGTCCTTCCCTGTGTCTCTCCGAGCTCTGGCTGATGTTGCTGGAGGTGGAGAGCACACGACCTGCACACCATGTGCTAGGTGGAGATGTTCACTGCATGGTCCCAGTCCCACTAGGACAATTTATTTCCTATCTTTGCTTCTCTCCTTATTTTTATGTTACCTCTCTTAACAGCTACTGTGTTGATGTTTTCACAAACTATTAACCATATGGAAAAAGATAATTAAAAATTCACCATTGTGCAGGATTAGAATTTTTTCCATGTCACTTTGTATTTATCCATAAATTACCTATCAGCTTGCTGCCCACAGAGGTCTTTCTAAATTCCTCTCTCATTTTCAGACTATGTTTTGTTGTTCTAAATAACTATGTATCAACAGCAATATTTTTAGTGTCGTCATTCAAGCTCTTTACAGCTCATTACATCTGTTGTAACTTCAGGATCTTTTTCCTGAGTGGTAATGGTTTGTTCAGAAACCACTACTGTGGAAGTAAAGCAAGAACTGTTCTTGTGATTATTTATCCACAGTGAATTTAATTTGACATTATAGAAAATTATGCTGCTTTAAAAGACAGAAGATGTTTATTTAAAACAGATTTTGGTAAGAAGCAAAGTTAAAATTACAATAAAGAAACAGATGATGATATGAAATAATGACAAGTGCGTTAAGGCCAGAACTTGCTATAATATCTGAGCATTTATGTTGATGTAAATAAAATATAATATTTAAGAATGACATTGCTTATTTCCAAAGTTTTAAAAAGAAAGAGCATAAAGCTCATAAAAATCACCAGAAAAGCATCTAAAACAAGTGTTTAGTCAAAATAATAAGACAGTTTTACAGCTACTTCATCTCAGCAGGAATTCAGTGGGGGTTTTGTTTTAACATGTTTGTCTAGTTCAGCTCAAAGACAAGTTAATTGAAAGCTGAAAAACTGTTTCAAAATAGGAAAAGCAAAGTGTGATTTTTCTGCACTAACATAGAAATAAAAGTGGGATGTGAGGAGACCAGCTGTACTGATTTTAATATCTTAAAGGACCTTGTGGTTAATAATGCCCAGTTCAATTTACTTGCCATAGAAAATGTGTATGTTAATAGATGAGAAACCTGTTCAATAGCAATCACATTTCATTAAGGATTTAAAGACCATACTACAAAAATCATTGTTTGGTTGATTATTTTAAATTTGTTATTGTGCTTTGTATCTGTATTTTTAGCCAAATACTGTTTGACCCCAATTACCTAGGAAAAAAGTCACAAAAAAATAGCAAGTTTTTAACTTACATTTTAAAATAGAAAATTATGACCTACAATAAAAATTTACAATCCAGATATACAAATATGGCTTATCCCCCAGTCCTCAGAAAGCACCATGTGTACCACCATCTTTCAATAAGTTGTAAAATATCATACCCCGTGGATCCCAGGCAATAAGAATGATTTTGAGGTTTTTTACAGTTCAAGTAGAATATGCAAACTATTATTAAAATTAATTTGTTTCTTGCTGCAGTTTGCAGAGCTTGTTGAAACTAGTGAAAAGTTCAAGTGGTTAGAGTTAGCTCTTTAGGAGAGAGCTGTTGCTGTACGAGTACTTCAGCATCCTCCAGTCAGCCAGCA
This sequence comes from Brachypteracias leptosomus, assembly GCA_013401335.1. Taxonomy (NCBI): domain Eukaryota; kingdom Metazoa; phylum Chordata; class Aves; order Coraciiformes; family Brachypteraciidae; genus Brachypteracias; species Brachypteracias leptosomus. Next base: position 168,755 of record VYZX01006539.1, read on the forward strand.
GCTCAGTGCACAATTCTCTCTGGCTGATGAAACAAAAATAATCTCATGATCTTACTTCCAAATCAGAAGGCAAGATATCACAGCTAGAGTGTCACATATGACATTGATCTATGGCAACAGGTTAAAATCAAGGGGAATGGCTGGGTGACTTGAGTAATACATTTTGGCTAAAGTCTTAATGCAATTCAGCAGCCATTCCAGGTACAGCTTAGCATTGATAATAGCAATGAGAACCTCCTGACTGGGAATGAACCAGGGATTCCCTTCTTGACAGTGCCTCTGACACCCTGAACTTGTGTGAGCTTTCATTTCCAGAGACTCGGTAGTGATGCATGAATGGCCATCAAATGCCGTAGCTTCCTCCAGGTGATACCTGGCACTGAGAACTTCCCTAATTTCAACAGACTCCTCCTGGAATCTTTCAGCACCTGATTTGAGTCTTGCCCAACTCATGCCCCCTTAGCCTCATTGACTGCAAAGAACACCAATTAACAGCAACCATGGACTGACCCTTATTTATACATACATGCGTGTTTTACCTCTAATATAAAAGGAATGTGGTAGTTGTTGGTGTTGGTGATGGCCTCCCTTCTTCACCTACCCGCTCTGAGTTATGAATTGGTTCTCTTGCTTCTTCTCTGATGAGCTAAACAGGGTGGCCTTCTTGGAAAAGGATTCAATTAACATGCAAATATCAGATTGTATAGAGAATAGCTGACACCTCTCTCTAGACCTTTGTGAACTTAATTCATAAAGCATTGTAAGCAAAATAATTGCTTCTCTTCTGAGGCTGTAATTGCTGCTTACATTATACTTGATGTTGAGGAAGAAATTATCACTGTGCTATCAGACAAAACATCAGGAACTAATAGGAAACACACAATTTTATGTCAGGGAAATACAAAACAAGGTCATGTAATTTCTGCACATAATTGTGATAATGTAAGGCCTAATTCTGCAAGACCATGAAATTCAGCCACTGAACAGGAGTCCTGATCACAAGGTTAATTCAAGAGTGGAGTCCTATTAAAATAACAATTGCGAATAACATTCCTAACTAAATTTAAGTTAGGATAACAAAGCAGTGCAGTAAGCATTTGGAGAAGACACACATTAGATTCGATCATAAGATGCATATATAGATAATGACATTTAAAAGTTTCAGGAAGTCGGCTGACTTGCTTTTATCACATGTAGCTTTTTAAAGCAAATTATAACAGACTGCCTGATTAGGGAGATAGTATCTCAGTTGCTGATTTGAGGCAGAATTTGAGAGTAGATACTCTCACTCCAAATCAGAGATCTAGTACAAGCAGGCAGATTTCTTTTGACTGTGATATTTTTGTGGATAGACCAGATCAAGGAGAAGGAGCTAGTCTTAAAAAGCAGATTAAAAATGTAAAAAGAGAAAAGAAAACCATTTTAGCAAAGAAAATATGAACAGAATTACATTGGAAAAGGAGGATGTTAGATGCTGAAATCTTTTGTACTAAACTTATCTAAGCAAAATACCTGTAACAGGGTTATTAGCTTCAAAACAAGGCTCATATTCATAGTGTTGCCCTTCGAGCTACTGCAGTACTCCTGGGATAGCTCAAGCAGCCAGAACGCTAACAAAGTTGATTCTTTAAAATATTAAATGAGGAGGAGAAAAAAAATGTCTCTTAACGTAGATATTTTGTAAAAATGTCTCTTAATGTAGACATGTAGGAGCAAGTCATGGCACAGGGTAAAATAAGAGGAAAGGACTAGACTCCTGCCCAGGCTCAGCCTGCCCAGGCTCAGCCTGCCCAGGTGGCTTGGAGCAGTTCAGAAAGCACCATGCCCTTCCCTTGGGAGCTTCCCATGCCAGGCATTGAAAGGGGGTCATTTCAGATGCACCAGGGTGTGTAAATACATGGATGGGATCCTTGGAGGATCCCATTCCTTGGGGGAACGGATGGGATCCTTGCTGCCAGCCATGGCAGGAGGACTGGTAGGAACACTTCCCCATGCACAGCTCTCCCAGCCCTGCATGGCCAGTGGCAGGGAAGGGATGGTTGTCACCACAGCGATGGGGCTGGCCAGATTGCACGTGCCTTGTCCCTTGATGTTGTCAAAATGAAGTGTTTTACAAGAGCGGATAAAGACCTCAGATGTCCCTGTCCACACCAATCTGCAACAGCAGCTGAGAGCCAGTAACTAGTGCAACTTGGTGCCCAGTACTGATCTCACTGGTCTTCGTGCAAAAACCTGCTTTGTTGTGCATGTGTGAAGCCCTGATGTGCTGCATTTTGAAAGGAGGTAATAAGGCCTCTCTAACTATGCTTTTTAATGCAACTCAGTACTGTTGATGGAAGCGTGCATGGGATTGCCTTGGACCTGATGAGGGAGTAAGCAAGCTCTGACAAAGCTGCTGTATAATGAGAGGTAAAATTATCCCTTGGAGAGAGATTTTCATTGCTACTAGTTTAATCTAGTTAGGCTTACTTGTGCCAGTCATCTATGAGTACATTCAAATGTCTTTCAAAAGAAAAGACGTGCTTCTTTTTCAAGATTTGCTTACTGCCTAGGTGCTGCCCTTCACCCACGTGTTGGTATCTATTGGGAGTAGCCACAGCCTTTGTCAGCTGAAACTGCAGCTTCTCACAAAACCAGACCCCAAGTCAGAGCACCCAGATGCTACTGTAGGGTAAACAGCAGCATATGAGTGGTGGTGTGTTACATAAACTATGGGGGAAAGAGGTGTTAGTATGATTACTAGACACTCACCATTGCACTCCTGAATTTCATAAACTAATACCTTCTGTGTACACACGCCACTCTGTACCCGGGATTATTGACAGACTTTTAATTTATATGATAAATGCAATGCACTCACAGTATTGGTGTGATATTGCAGCAATCTTCTTATCTTTCGTTACCAGCTCCAGAAACAAAGAATATTTTATGCTGTCATCTGCATTATTTGTAAGATGTTCTCCCTATTCATCACAATAATTTTGTTTCTTCTCTCCTTCCATGTGCATATGCAACATATCAGCTGGGTTTCACCATCATCTTTCCTTTATTATTCAAGATTAAATTTCTCAGAATTGTATTTTCTCCTCCAAGTAAGACTGACCATGCAGTCTGATATTGTTTCCTTTCTAAGAGTATTAGATTTCTCAACAGATGAAATATAGACACTATTAGACGGCATTGACTTTTTAAAAGCTGTAAGTAGTAACTGATAAAATCAGTAACACAGACCATTTTAAGTGACCTTTCATCTTAATAATTCTTTGGCTTAGTCTGATATGGAAATTAATTTTACATAATGGAAGAAGATATATTTATGGAGTCTTGAAAGAGCATATCTTCTGAATTACTGAGAAGAGAGGCTCTATTTTCTTTTTGAAGTTTGTGTCATTCTTTGGTATAAATGGCTAAAGATACTGTTTGGCTCTGTGTTTTAAAATTTTGTGCAGTGGAAGATCTGGTTAATCTGCCATATAGTTATTACAGTCACGCTGTGTGAGTTTTATAACTCCGTGAGGGTCTGCAAGAGGCAGTCCATAGCTGATGCTGCTTGGCTGTTTGAAGGTGGATATTTGCAGGGGTTTATTCTCAGAGAGAATAACACCTAGATTTACAACAGTGAGATCAATACAAATAAAGTCATGAAGGTGGCATGGCAAAGGGACCTCTGAAGTTCTAATGTCCTCTGCTAGGGCTGTGACAGCAACTGGAGCAAGTAGAGTGGCTGAGGATGAGGGTGGTGGGAGAAAGCTGCCTTGCCCAGGAGCTGTGTTATGTAGATGGGTTCAGAGACAACTTGGGTGCATGTGGTTGGGGATGGTCCAGCAGCTTGTGATCTGCAAAGAAGTTTTACCTGAAAAGCTGAAACAACATCTAGCAGATCCCTGGACCAAATGCATCGTTTTTAACTCCTTTGCCATAGATGAGTGGGTAAAACAGACCCCCAAATTCAGAAAAAACAGTGTCCCAGGCTCCTCCAAAAAGGAGCTGCAGATACTCACTAAGTAGAGAACAGAACTCCCACTCTTGTTTCGAGACAAATACCTAGTCTGCATGTATGAAAGAAGACTGGAGTGGGGAAGGTGGACTGTAGTGTTAGGGTTGGGATGGGAGCAAGAGGCTGCATCTATTGCTGTTTCTGAAGCAGAAGCAATGGCACCTGCTTCTGTGAAGCATGGAAATGGAAAGAAAGAGATGGTGAAAAGCTGTGCTGCTAATAAAGAAGTAACATTGTTGATTCATATTGCTGTAACACTCAAAGGGCAAAGCTTGGGGTCTGCTATGTTGAGGGCTAGATAAACACATAATTGCCATCAGCAAATGGAAGCAAATGTCAGCTTTGCTTTGAGGTGAGAACCCCATTTCTAATTAAGGTTAAACTAAAGCCCATGACAGGCCCAAATTACTTGGAAATGTCATGTTCTGTGGTGCAGGGTAACTTAGAGGCCTACCTTTTTGGGTAATAGAGCAAGGGATTCCTGAGCTATATAACACATGATCATGAAAGGTCTTCCATCATCTTGTGACTCAATCTTGCATTTTTTGTCAATCAGAAGCTTGAACTGGGTATTTAGGAGGGGCTCAAGATGACTGCTGGCAACAAAACTTGACATTTTTCTGGCATTTAATGAGCCAAAGCTTTTTTAGTCTCTAATTTTTTGTTACTTGAAATGAAGACTGATAGAGGTAATTTGTATTTCGTCACAGCTTACCTTTTCTTTGTGCCTCCAAACTGTTGGAGGAGAACATTTAAAGTTTCACAGCTGTATAGACTTAGAGTTACTAAACAATTTCCATTCTCAAGTCCTGTTTTTAGTTGCTTAAGCCTTGCCCAATAAGATTGAATCCAAGTGGATCGTGTATTATACTGCCTATCCCAGAGCTTGGGGGCTTTACAGGCTTCAACAAATCTGATCCAGCAAATTTGGAAAAAATCTAATGCAAACCAATTTAATTTCCTTAAGTCAGAATTCTTGGAGCTCTTTAGCCCAGACTGCAGTACCTTTTTTTGGGGCAGGAATTCAAGCTCAGTAGGAGGGTTTGATTTGTGACTGGATCAGTTTTCCCTCTCACCCAAATCTGGCCAAGATACAAACCTCTGGAAAAAAAAACAAAACAAAAAACAAACCAATAAAAATCCCAACAAAAGCCAATAACTTTTTCATGTACACTTTTGACATATGGTGGTGTGAGTAAATTCTTGGATTATTTCATCTCCAAACCCAAGGCTCCAGCCCAGCGTAGTCTATGGAGCTTTTCAGATGCAATTGGACATTGAAGCAAAGAGAAAAGAAATTATATACCTGCCGTTGAAACATAAGAATACTTAAGGCAGAGCTGTGAAAAGCAGATGAAGATGAGAACTAGTGAGTGGGAAACAGATGTAAAGATAGACAGGGTAATCTGGGTGGTAGGAATAGGAGCAGGGTAAAAAGCATGGTAAGGAGCTGAGATATGAAGCAAGAGAAGACGGAGGGGAGGCCGGCGGGTCTGTAACCAATGAGACATATGATCTTCTCGGATCAAATTCAGGATGAGTGGGTTTCTTTAGCATCTTCTCCAACAAATGGACTAGAAACAATGTCAAGTAAAATGTGAATGTCTTCCTATGCAGAAGGCAAGAGTTTGCTATCTCTGCTCTACTAGCTTAGTTTGAAGGGATTTACAGATTGAAGCAGCCCAGTTCAGGTAAGGACCTCTTTGGAGTGGAGCAGAGAGACACTTCAGTAACCATACACACAAGAGGCAACAGGAAGCATTGAGACATTTTAGTGGAAAGCCTTCTCAGTCACTGCTATGGGGACAGGGCCATCTCTGAGGAACACAGCCACAACATTAAACAGACTAGTCTCTAGTGATAGCATTTGAATAATAGTATTAAAATGCTGGCAGACATGTTTCAGAACATTCTAATATCTTATATAATATCAACCAAGGACTGAATTGCTTTGCCAAGCTTCATCAGGACAACTAGGACAGATTGGCAGAGCACAAACTTCAAGGGAGGGAAGTGCAGAAGAAAGGAGATATTGAGCTCAGTGTCTTTTGTATTAACACTGGCTGCCAAATATAAAGAGCTCTACGTGTTTCTATGCCAAACCTGTAGTGATCCATCTACCTTTATATGGTGAACCCCAGCACTTTTTTGCCATATGGATCAAGGGTCTGCTTACCTCTGACAAGAAAGGCAACTTGGGTGGCAATGAAAGGACTGTGAAGTGTTGACAGCATTTGAGCAGGGTCAATGTGGAGATGCAATGAATGGATCAGGCAGGTATTAAACTTATTGAGTTACCATCCTGCACCTTGAGCACAGGCTGAGTGTGATACCTTGACTGGATGTAGAAGTGAAAGGCTGAGGAAGAACTGAGAAATGCAGCTGAGTCAAGAAGACAGAAGGCTGTGTGTGTAAGGGGTGCTTTGCTCTTCCATTCAGAGCCAGGGAGATGTGAGCAGCAGTATTTCAGTTGTGAGTGACTGATGCAGGCTCATTTTGAAGAAGTGGTCTTGAATTTCTGCAAAATATTTGTTGGAAGTAACATTTGCAAGAGCAATACATTTCCAATACAGAATTAGTTCTCTTTAATCCAACTGAGGAGGCTTTTGTGAAAGATGATTTGTCCTGCAGAGAGTTCAGGGATGAACCCTTGTTGGGGCATGTGGGCTAGAAGACCACCCAGTAGTCTTGGCAGGCCCCCTGAGAAGCAGTGTGATGGACTGCTGGCTCTCAGAGCTGTCTGAGTGCAGTCATGACATTAGTATAGAGAAGGAACCTTCCCCTGTGCTCCCACCTACATCCTGAGTTTGACCACCTTGATGGGATGACATATGAATGATTGCATGGTTGCAGAATACTTGTTTGTAGAACTACAAGAAAACAATAATGAATTTGCAAGAGCAAACTCAAATAATTGAGTTTACTCATTTGGAATTTTTTCCTCAGCCTCATTTGACTTCTTCATGTCTTTAGCATACACATAGCCTGTAAGTGCCAGGAGAAATTCTATATGCAGGTCATGAAATGGACCTTTGGATGGCCTCTCAGGAAAATGCAGGGATATTTAAAATAAGACTGAAAAGTTCCCTTCTAGGGCAATGTTTTTCTGGCAGAAATGGTGTAAGTTGCCCTTATTGATCACCATATCAACACAAAAATGTGTCAGAGTCTTACTTTTAAAACTGGCTAGGATTCAAAGCTCTCAAATATTGGTTTTAGCAGAAATGTATAATTTAACTATTTAATGTTAACAATATATTAACATAAACTTTATATTGAGTGCTGCTTCATCTGCACTTAGACTGAGTCTAAAATGAGACAAGGGTCTTTGTAGCCTCAGTCCCCAGACTGGGACCAAGCTCAGGGTTTCCTTCTGGCAGAGTGAAGGGAGAAGTTTGCATGTACCCAGGTCATAACATGGACTTGGGCAATGTCAAGGTCCCTCTATGTCCAACAGAGCCTAACAGATATTGTGTGGCTCTCCACTTTCAGTGGAGAAATAGTGCGCTTAACATAAACAGAGACCCTAAGGTTCATGCATAGATAACACTTTCCTGGAAACATGGTTTTCATAGGACAGGCTTTTCTGTCAGTATTAATGATTTATCTTGGAAATATGATTCCATAGCTCTATTCAGGTTCTTCATATAAGCAAAAGAAGATAAATGATGAGCTTCAGAGTCTGAGTCAGAGCAGGTAGGTAGTGTCTGAGAGGATTTGCAAACTGGTTCTGGTGGTAGTTGCATCACATTTCTATAAATGTTGGTTTCAGTGCTGATATCATCAACATAGGCCTGTTGAAGCAGCATTGTGTATCCAGAAGAAAAAGGTAAAGAAAAAAAAAAGCATCAGTTTGGAGCTGAAATTGACTTTTCCCCTCTTCTTTTAGGCTCATGTTTTTTGTGTTATTCATTTAATTCTGTGGTCACTTTTCAGGAGCTCCTGGGGGAGATTTTGCCTCCTCCTCTTCCCTGGGAAGAAGGTTACACAGGGAGTTCCCAGCTGCATTCAAGTACTGTGCAAATATGAACTTTAAAAAAAGTCTGTCTTTTTAAAAGGTGAGAGTCAGATGACTTTGCACAGAGTTCCAGGAAATGATGGATGAAGTTTGGAAGCTTGTTATGAACCTGAGTGGTTCTGCTGCCTGATCTATTTGTTTTGTACTTAATTGTAGCTTAGCTTTAAATGAAGCTAAATGCCAGAGCTGTCAATCTAGCACAGAAACAGTACAAAATCTGGGAATCTGGCTGCAGAACTCGTGTTGCTCAAGGCAACCTGCATTCGTAGTCAGAGGAAAAACTAGCCCATCTTACTTTTCCTACAACACACGGAGTCAGTCATTTGGGTGATGTATATGCTGCTGTCTACTGTAAGTGTTTGGGATACTTTCCATGTAGAAAATGCCATCAGTGTGACAGATATTCACTGCCAACACATTGAAATGGAAAGCCTGCTGCAATTTGAATAGAAATATCCTGGGAGATTCTCAGCTATGTTGAATTAAGCAAGGAAGAATAGATCAAATGTTTTTTTCTAAGCTCAGTTAACTCCACAAGAACAGGACACAGCTGTGAATCCCTTAAAGGCAGTACACATTCTCTGCCAAGTTAAAAGGCAATTATTCTTTATAAATCTGTCTTTTTAAATTCAAGCAGATCGATTGTCTCATCCATCCTTTCCCTGTGCAAGCATCCAGAAAGGCTCTTTTAGCACCACCAATGACTAAGTAGCCCACTTATCAGGACAGCCATGTCATGGAGGCAATGAAAGCCTTGTCAACCCTGTGTATCCCTTTATAATGGTGGATGTCAAGGTATGTTCAGATTTTCAATGTTTTAACCAATAATTTTCTGTGCTGTTTTTAAGCATTGGTTTGGCTTTAGATGTCTGACCTCTATGCAAAGAAACAGGGCACTCCTAAAAATTTATTGTCTAGCTAACAGGCAGAAAAGTGTTGCAAGACGACAGCATAGTTTCTTTACGTATATTGCCATGGGTGCATCAGCACAGGGCTTCCAGAGCTGTACTAAACTAGCTTGGTTACAAGACAATCACCTCCTAATAGTCCTGTTCTGCCAAATAACTCTGGCTCTGAAAGTCAACATGGCTTCTTCCCTTTCTGGTGACCTGTAACCATGTCCAGACATTCAGCAGTGAAGCGAAGGCATATATTGCAAGCAAAGCCTGTGTAAAAACATGTGTGAGACTTGGGAGGGTTGGTTGCCTTCAGGGCTTTAGGGTGTTCATTGTGATCTGAGTAACATGCTAGTCTTGATGTTTTTCACTTTTTTTTTTTTTTCCAGATAGGGAGAATGTTTTGCAGTCAATGTGATGTACTTTTTGATCACAGCCATTACTGCGACAGTGTGTCTTCTCTGATTGATGTTTGGTGGATTTACTGAGACCCTAAAAAAGCGACAAGTAGAATGAGAAAGTGAGAGGAGCTAGCATAAATTTTCCTCTTCCACGCTGCAGTGGGAGAGCAATGAAAGAAAGGGTGTCCATTTTTTTATTTTTTTTTTTAAAGACCGTATTGTTGTATGTATTTTGTTGTAATGTTGTAGTGAAACAAAGCAGGTAAATTAGATGTTTGCTCTCCAGTGCCCAGCAGGGGAGGTAAGCTAGGAGAACTGAGGGTGGGATGTGGTGTGGAACAGAACCAGCAGCAAGACCTGAGTAGGACTGAGGCAACCTGGGGACACAGTCTAATTGCTGCCAACTTAAATCCAGGAAAAAGTGAGTTCTAGGTATGAAGAAGTACAGGAAATTCTGCTGTCACCTAGGAAATTTATGATTTACCTCTGTTGGTATCATAGAAAAGTCCTCTAAGGTCTTAGTCTCACCTCTGATCACAGTATGGCCAGCTTCAAAATTCAATAAGGTTGTCCAGAGCCTTGTCCCATTGAGTTTTGAAACTCTGGGATGGAGATGACACTGCTTCCCTGGGCAATTTTTTCTTGTGCTTGACCATCCACTCTCATGATGAAAATTTTGTCCTTGCTTCTAATCGGAATTTCCCTTCCTGCATCTGTGACTGCTGTCCCTTGTCTTCTTGTGGTGTGTTTCTGTCACCCACCACGCTATTAGGCAGTAGGAGGCATTGCTGTTTCCCTCAGAAATAGCAAATGAAGGATCTAGAGCTGAGCCAATATATTCATAATAGCTTCTGGGGGACTGAAAGGCCATGTGAATCTCAATTTGCGAATCATTTCTGCTACAAAAGCAGAAGGAATTCAGAAAAGTCAACAGCTTGGCATTGGTATTTCCAGCACAGGAATTTAAGGGTTTTTCCTTTCACCTTGACTTTTAAGAGACCCAGATGTTGGCAAGGGATGATGGGAGACAAAACAACCTGGAAGCTGAACAGAAATACTGCTCTGACCCATCTGTAATTTGTTGTTGATATTTTAGCTCTACAAAAACTGGAGAGAAAAGCTTTGAGCATTAGTTTCTCAGCTCCTGAGGAAACCAGAGAACAGCTTGCTGGTGACTTTGCTCCACACCCCCATTGATGGGGTGTCACTGGGCTTAGACAAGAGGGCTTCCACTTTCTCCCAACATCCCCACTGTGGTGTTGGCCAGTAGAGCTACATTTTTCAATGCTGAAAATGTGGAAAAATGCAGTTGTGAATCCTCTGATAAATCACAGAAAAACAGGGCTAGAAAGATTCACCAGGGCTCATTTAAACTTTTCTCCAGCCTCGAGGTAGGTTGTACCACTTCCTCATCTCTAACCACCACTTGTCTGACTTGTTTGTAGTGTGATGGAAATTTCAATCGCTGCCAAGTGATCCAATCCAGTGGTTTGCTGCCCTTACCTGCAGAATTTTTTTTTTCCCATGTATGCTCTGACTCTTACTTGCTTTAATCTAAGCTCATTGCTCCTGTTCACTGCAGCCATCCCCCTCCATTTAAGACAACATTTTATATAGCTAGAGAATTACATTTCCTTTCAGGCTTCATATATTTAGGTTAAACCCCAAATCAGCCAGCATCTGCTTTTTGGGTGTTTTCCACCAACTGGGGTCTCTGCAAGTGTCACTCCTCAAGTCACAGGGCATGACTCTAGCTGGTGCAGAAGAGTTATTTCCCATTGTATGGGCTCTGCTCCTCCTTTATCCACCCTGGAACATCTGTCTTCTCCATAACAACGTGACGTTGTTGATTCATGTTCACTCTGCAATCCACAGCCACCCTCTCAGACCTTTTTTTGGCAGAGCTGCTGCAGCTGAACCCAGGCTGTGTTTGCACAGCTGATTGTTCCTGCCCACCTCACACGTGTCTCTACTGAACCATGTCCTTTTTTCCAGGCCTTTTCCCCAACTTGTCAGCATTGCTTTGAACTACCATTTTGCCCTCCTCTGTGTCTGCAGCTCCTAATTGCTTTGCTTTGTCTATAAGCTGATAAGCATACTCTCCATTTCTTCATCATCTGTACCCTTACCAGATGCTCTTCTTTTCAATTAATCTTAATGTCTTTGGACACAAGGGCAATATGTGATGCTTTACCTGCTTCCCACTTAAGAGGTCTGAGGTGCTGAGTCTCATAGAGAGGGCAATTTGTTCCCCTTGACACCAGAACCCCATAGCAGAGCTGGATGCCTTTTTGACTGATACAATAATCCTTGCTTCCTCTCTCCTGTTTCTTTGTGTTGTGTCAAACAGCTCCTGCACTTACTAATGAAGGAAAGGACATCTGCTTGTAATACAGGCTTCCTCTTATACACGTTTTAAGTTCAAGGAAAGGCATGCGCTTATAGGAGAGCCTTTTGCTTTGAAGGTTGCCAATGCTCTTAATAAATGAAGTCTGTAGAAAATCACAGCTCACCACTATGAAAAAAAGCAGTCATTTGATAGGGTGTTATAATTGTACCCAAATACTTCGAACTCGGACTGAATAATGCCATAACAGGGAGCTCAGGGAAACATAAGCTGACACGGGACAGACTCCTTTCCATTCTGCATGTGTCTTTGGCTGAGAAGTATGACTGGAAGTGCCCAGTCCTGTGCCACTGACATTAAAACAATTCTTCTGATGTAGTGATAATCTCCCTGTTAGTAGCCTGCCATTTCTTGCTTGCATAAGACTGAATTCTCAGGTGACCTGTTGCTGTTATTAAGAAAAGGCAATAAACTTCTGCCTACTCTGTGGGTATGCTCTTTTACCCGAAAACAACACATAAAGGCCAGAGTCTGTCCTGGGAAGATCTGTGTGGAGTCTTGGGGAGCCCACTGAGATGCTGACGACACTGAGGTTGCATGGTGCCAGCCCTAAACCAGTCATCCAACGCTGATTCCTTCAGTATTCAATTAAAACATGCCCAGCATGCAGCCTGACTACACGTGTTAGTATGCAAACTATAAAAATCCCACATCCCCCTACCTGAGAGTGGCTGGTTAAACAAGCAATCCCAAGGATTCAGTATCTTAAAGTGGACACTCTAATGACTGGCTCAAAAATCAGGATACTGAAAGAAAACATCTGTGTCTGCTTGCTGGTGGCTCAGGGTTCAGGGTTAATGTTTTCAAACTTGCCATGAAAAACATGGACTAGAAATATAACTGGTTAGAAAATTAAAGGTCTGCATTCATAAGCAAGATGTGAATTCCGGCATCTGGAGTTTTGAAAAAAGACCAAATGTGATAAGGTCTGCAAACAAACGAGATTTTATAGAACCAGTTCTAACAAAGTAGACGTGATAATGGAGGTAGGGTGTGGGGAAGCAGATTAAACTAGCATTATAACAAAATAGTTCAGAAAATATCGTTCCCTGTTTATACCTAGGGCATGAATACTAACCTGAAACAATTTCCTTTCTTTTATGTTTTTTATATGAACAGGTATTATTTTAGATTTCTACTGACTTCATCAATATAACTGCAGGGTCTGCTTTCTCTTCCTGGACTGAACCCATCCTGAGGGGAGCTCTGTAGAAGACTATGCAGTTCTGTTGAGTATGAATTTGACCCACTGTGCTCAGTTGTCCTACTAATGCATTTGTCTTGGGACCAAGTGCTCTCCTGATTTGTACTATAATTATCCTAAAACTAGTTTTTTCTAAATTTCATCCCCTCATAGCTTTTTATAGTTCTGTGAATTAATTATTCAGAGCTGTGGAAGTTCTCAGCAGCACTTTTCCCCAGTTTTTACGGACATGGGTGCGTTTGGCTCATTTTAGAAGGGGGCTCACGCTTACATTTCAGACAGGGACAAGGGAATGACTTTGGCCAAATGTTAAATACAGTGTTCGGCGTTTCCTCCTCTGACAGCATTTCCTTGAATCTTTTGAGGCATAGATAATCTCTGAGCCTAATAACATCTGTATCCCCTCTCTAGCATTCATAGGCTTTAAAGTCTCCCTTTATGTGTTATAGGTTGATGCCACCTGTAACATCATATGGCAGGAGGGGCTGCAGTGAGCATGGCGACCAGCATGGCTGAAGAACTGGGCACTGCCAAAAATACCTTCACATTTGGGCTGGGATGGGAATGAAATGGAGAGGGGGTGCAATGGGGAAACTGAAGGAGACAGACTTCTAGCTTGGAGCCAGAGCTGGGGAGGTCAGCAATCTCATTTTGCTGGCTGGGAGTGAGTAGACGTGTGGCTGGGGATGGCCAAGTTCTGGGGCATATGTCAGAACATTGTCTCTCTGGGGTACAAGCATGGGGAGATGTGTCCTTGCAGCCATAGGCTTTGTTTGAATTTCACTTGAGTTGGAAGTTAGGAAGTGTGTCTGGAGAACACGTAGACATCAAAGTACAAACTTATGAGGCTACTGCCAGCACTGCTCCTCTGGCTTCCTTGGCTGGGAACAGAGAAGTCTCCAGCACAGGCATGTGGGGAGCAGCACTTGTATTGGGCTGCTGTTCCCTTCCTCACCACGCTTGCCCCATCTGCCAGGGGAGTCACTGTCATGGAGTCACTGAGCTCTTTCCCTTGGAGGTTGCCAGTCACACACTAGGGATTTCCATCACATGGAGCAGTGGTGAAGGGAAAGGTCTGTACTGCAGCTGCCAGGCTCTGAGCAGGACCCCGGTTTCCCTACAGTTGGCTCTGCAGAGGCAATACAGCTGTGGGAAATGAGATTGAGCTTCTTCTGCCTCCCACATCCTCGTTTCGGCAAGTGCAGAGTGTGTACTTTAATTAGTGATGATACATGAGGGAGACAGGAGATGAAGCAATGTTCAAATTAAGTATCTGCAAAGCTGGTGAGAAGGTAAATATGAGGTCCCAGACTTGAGCGATTTTTTCAGTTCCTTCTTCCACAGCAACAGTTTGAGTTTTAATTTTAAAAGCAAAGAAATTGTTACAGCATTTTTTTTCCCCAAACTCACCACCTTTGAGGTCTACCTTCACAGCTCCCATGGCCTTATGGCACTGCAAAACCCAGGGAGGGTTAGCTGGGCTCCCATTGCAGTAGTGGGGCAGGTCCCTCCCAGGCACAGCTTTACATCAGGCTGCAAATCCATGGAGAGGATAATGGACTGATGCCTGGTTGACACCACTGAACCTCCTGTAGCAAGTCACCCTTTAACAGAAACAAACAACAATAGATTTGGGATCTTTCCTCAGGGACAAAGGCTTTAATGACCTGATATAAGCCTGACTCCTCTCTCCCATGACTTTGCATTGCTGGGGGGGGCTGTGGGTACACCTCTGTCCCCATCTGTGCCTTTATTTCTGCTCCCATGATCAGGAAGCACTGCTCACAACCGTGTACCTTGTACTGCTGCCCCAGGATATCCAAACACCTCATCCTTCATGCTGAACATCCTCTTCCCTGATGGAATGAATGGAGGCTTCAGACTGAAAGCAGGTGGGATGCTGAGCACAAATAGCACATGTTTCAGGAGGATAAATGATGGTTTATTGGAGAATAAATAAACCTTGGATTTAAAAATTGTCATTTCTTAAGTGCTTGACTTCCTCTATGCCCTATATGAGAGATTTTTAATTTGCTTTTGTAAATAATACAGTATTTAATTATTGGACAAAGCATGCTCTATAGCAAAATATGGTTTCCAATGCATTTTAAACTGGTAAATACCAAGTATTCACACTCCCTTTTCTACAAGTTCACTTTAATAATGATTTTGGTGTTTCAATATGAGTCAGGCAACAACACAGAAATTGCTGAAGAAATTTCACTGAAAACATCTCTGAAAAAACATTTATGAGTCAGAGGAAACATAGCTGAATTTTACTGGTTCAGGCTTGGTTTGGTTGGGTCTGTAGTTTCAGAAACCAAATTCTACATCTGGAATTGTCTACAGTTTGCCTATTAATAGGATGTCTGTAATTTTATTTCAACACCACCACCAAGAGATGGGACCTACTCTGGGGAAGGTGGTGGCCACCAGTGCCCACTGCTGCCCGGTGGAGAGGACCTTGCTAGAACGCAAGATTTCCTGCAGATGATTCAGAAGAAACAATCTTTTTTCCAATGGAAAAAAGCATTGCCAATGTGAAAGAAAAATGTAAAGAGGAGCAGCCAGGAGAGGAAGACACTGGAAGACCCCAAAGGTTCTGAAATCCCTGCTTTTTGCTTTCACCCCTGCTAGTTTAACTTGTTCACCTACCTTTTTATTACCAAAAATTAAATTTTATATGCCAAGGTTGGTTGTTCCCAATAGGAGCCCAAAGCAAAGCAGCAGTTGTGTTGCTCTCAGGATTTCAAGTGTGCAAGAGCAAAAACGTGCTCTCTGCATGGTTGAAGCTAAACTGTACATTAAATAATCAGTGCTGAAACTCTTATGTAAAAGGTGACCCAGTCCAGCATTTTTTAGGAATTCATCTGGTTTAGGAACTCATCAGGTGCCTTTTATTACTTCTTAATCTCTGTCCATGTGAAGGGATGTCTCTAAAATCTCTATCAGGCAGAGCTAATGTCATTCCAATACCCCCAGCATGGAGTAAGTAACTGGATTTCTCTTCCTTGCCTGGATATCATTTTATATAAAACAGAACACCTGGTATCATGATAATATGGAAAATCTGGTGGTATTTTCATGACAATTGAAGCACAGAGGAGCTGCTATGGCTTCAATAAACTGTGCCACTGTTTGCCTTTGTGTGCCACTGAATTGATCAGCTGAGAGCGGTGGCCTGGGTGGGTGCCACAAGCACCAGGTACCTTGCCAGAACACCAGTGGGGTGCTGATGAGAACATGGTGTCACGCATTGTCCAGAAACCTGCTACCAGGCTCTTTAATCGGATTATTTTCTTTTTGGAGGGGAAAAAAATATATCCTCTGCTTGAAGCAAATTGCCTCATGGTTTGTGTTGTGATGAAAGGTGATTACATATCCTTGAAAATTGTGATTGCTTTTAGTTGCAGAGTTGCTGCCCCTCTCTCTGTTGGTTTTATTAAAAATGTATGTTTTGGTCACACTGTAGCAAAGGTAGGGCAGGATGCTTGGCAAGACTAGAAAGTAGCCTGCTCATGGGAAAAGTCCTCCTATTTCAGCAAGAGTCCTCTGCTTTTTACTATGATATCCCCATCAGATGAGCACCACCTGGGGGGATGCTGGTCCCCTGTGTTCCTGACCCAAGATCGCCACATCAGTGAGTTCTTCTGTCTCCACCTCCCCCTGCACCCACCAGGTCGAGCACTGAACCTGCATCACTGCCAGTCCCAGCTAAACCTGGTGCTCAGCAGGTTGGAGGCCTTGGCAGTGTCTTTTGCTCAGCCTCCAGTCTGATGTGGTGTTGTGGGATCATACACTGGGCTCTCCAGCTGATGGGAAACACACATGGATTTTCCAGGTGAAGGCCAGTGAATGAAATGCGGTTGTCTGCATGTGTGAAATTAAGCGTATTTTTCACTCCTTGAAATCAGAGCTTGAGACAACAGAATTGGGATGTTCCTGCAACAGCACAGAGGATCTGGTGATTATCTAAATGTATAATCAATACAACCATTTAATTATCAGTGTGCATCTGTCAAACGCCCAACAATATGATTACTCTATTTAAGAATTTTCTCCAGGCATAACCCAATCCTTTTAAAATTACTAACTTTTTTCTTATTGAAAATGTTGTTAATTAATATTTTTATTATCTTCCCCTGAGATTCACTTCCTCTTAATTACCAACAGGAGTAATACAAGAGTGCTCCATCACCCATGCCAAAATTAATCTGACTTCTTCCAAATTGCACTGAACGATCCACGTGGCTTTGCCTTCTGGTACTGAACTGGAACGCTTGATCCCATGAGAAATGGTGCTTTATGAGGCCCTTTGATTTGACAGAGTCACAGAATGGTTTGGGTGGGAAGGGATCTTTAAAGGTCATCTAGTCCAACCCCCCTGCAGTGAGAGAGGACATCTTCAACTAGACCTGGTCGCTCAGAGCCCTGTCTAACCTGACCTTTAATGTTTCCAGGGATGAGGCATCTACCACATCTCTGAGCAACCTGTTCCAGTGTTTCACCATTCTCACTGTAAAAATTTCTTCCAAATATCTTGTTTAAATCTACCCTCTTTTGGTTTAAAACCATTAAGCCTTGTACTATCACTACAGGCTCTATTAAAAAAGTCTGTCCCCATCTATCTTATAAGCCCCCTTTAAGTATTGAAAGCAATTTCAATATTAAGTATTTCATGGTGGATTTATGCAGATGGGAGCAGCGTGAGGACATGGGTATCCCAGAAGGAAGGTTTGAGTCCTGGATGAGGAGTGCAAACATGATGCAAAGCCCCTTAACCCCAGAGAGCTGGAGCAGTGTCCTGAGGCTGCTGTGTTGGGTCCCCCGGCTCTCACAGGGCTCTGGAAGGCATCCTGGAGCACACAGGCTGGCAGAGCACTAAATTAGCATCTTGTTGGCTCCAACATCCTAGAAAGCACTATCGGGTTTCTTTCTTTTCCTCTTTTGTTCAGCCATATGAAAAAAAGTGGTCTCAGCGAAATTGAAAGTCACTGTGAGGAAATACCAGGTTTACTTTTTATTGCCCCGATTGAACAAGAATACTTTGTTTTGTTTTGCATTTTAAAGCTTTTGTAATGCCAGGCTAACACATTGATTTTCATTTAGACACGCTGGTAATTGATCACACTTAATTTCTGACTTTTGCATTTTCCTATTGTGGTTCAGAATAGAAACATGTAACAAACATTTTCTGCTTCAGAAAAACACTTTGAGTTTTCTTATTCTATCCCACCTCTCTCAGGATAAATCTGCCATTTTGGACCACAAACCCAGAGTTCACTCTGTTGCATCCCATAGACACAACAGTCTTTTGATGGGTCTGTGGGACTTCTTCCATTTCAAAGGCTCCCTATTATTTTCTGATCAGACAAGTCAGCCACGGTATTTTGTATTTTGATTTTGCTACTACTGCTGGTGCGAGTTAAAACCCTGGGTGGGAAAGTCAAGACCAAAGATGCTGATGCTTTCACTGTGCCAATGGATCATGGGTGGATACACAAAGCTCTGCTGTTCTGTCCTGGTAACTCGTTTCCTTGCATGTAGAGTCCATGGGACAACTGGGTTCTTGGTAGATACAACTTGAAATAAGGAATGTAGGAAATTCCAATTTTTAAAATAGATTTAGTTGAAAAGCCCCCTCTCCTACAGTTTTTTTTTGATAAATCCCAGCAAACATTGTGTCAAACCTCAGAGTGCAACACTGCAGTAAAGCACCATGGAGAGAAATGAGGCTTTTTAATTTTTCCTTTTTTAGCAAGGTTTTTCCCTTTTTACGTAAGAAGCTTTAATATTAAAATCTTATCTAAAACATCTAACTTTAATGTCTGGCATAGCATCTGCAGTGAGGTAGAGGCAAAACAAGTCCCTTTTAGATTAACATATAATAAACTGGTAGACAACAATAAATGAAATGAAAATGTGCTGATTTAATTCATAAATTCATCACCTCTGTCAGGCTTAATTTTTTTTTAATATCTCCACCCTCAGTCATTCTATTATTGGAGTGAAAAACCAAGCAGCTATATTTCCTTTATGTTGCTTTAGTCGTTGCTCTCTTTGACTTTGAAAAGGACACCAAGTGTTCTTACATATGTAAACATACTTAATAGCTTTGACTGTTCATATACTAAATCCCCTGTAGGCACTGGGGTATCCCTGGAGCAACCTTAATACAAATGTAGGTAGCAAAGTGTATTTTTTTCTTTGTCCAGCTGTGCAGGCTCACATCTGCTGTTCTCAAGCTTAGTGTAAATCATCACAGCTTAATATTCATTTTTCCTCACAGGGGAATAAAGCACCCAAGACAATCTCCTGCTAAGAGAAAGAAGCTGTAGTATTGCCACTATTTTTGTTACATTTTTTTTTTAAACATCTATCTGATGTTACTGGCACAGTGGCAGGCACATATCAAGTAGGTTGGAGATGAAAAAGCATGCAAAAATTACATTAAATATTGTGTTGTAGCTAAATTCTCTGAACACCTATTTGCCCTTGCTCCACATTACATTATTCAAAGTAGACAACTAGACTCTGGAGGGTACTAGCAGATTCCCCCCTTCCGCCTCTCCCCATCCTTCAAGGTCGTTTAAAACAGGCCAGGAAAGTACACTAGAAGATACTGCAGGGAACAGTCCCACTGCGGCAGGAAAACGCATTGTAAAAACCTACCTGCCCTTTTCCACCTCCAATTTCTGTGATCCAGATGACTGGCAAACCCCCTCAGCATATTTATTTTGGTAGCATGTTAAATACTGGGTCTGCCTGTTCAGGTGATGCTGCTTGCCCATACTGCAGGTGAGAGCAATGTGTGCAGCTGGCATTTCCCAAGTCATATTTGTTTGCCTGTTAAGTCCAACTTGGAAACGCAAAGGAACACAAAGAGGGGTTAAACTGATGCAGGCAAAGATTCAAGCCCCAGCATCTGGTAGCAAAAAATGGGAGGTTTTATAGATGAGCATCCAGTTTTTTATTACAGGAAGACAAAACTTATCAAAGAAAATAGTCCTGATAAACAATTTTCCCTCATATTTCCCTGAGCACCTGCCATCCAACTTGGCTTTATCACAGTGAAATAACACTGGCTGCACTTCTCCGTTCCTGTTTTCATTTGAATTTCTCTAAAGTGATGCCTCAGTGAGGGATTTCCAAAAGCAAGATTAAAACTGGATGAAAAAAATAATTACAGTGTCTTTTCAAACGTTGCTTTCTTCCATCAAATGTAACTTATGAGGAAGCTTGGTGGTTGCTCCTCCAACTGTTCCCATGAGGTTGTCCTGCAAATGCTGCAACTGGGCAGGAGCTCCTTCCCAGGCAAAACTGCCAACCAGCAGCTCCCCGCACCCTGGGGAAGTGCCATCTGCCTCTAGGACAGTGTGGAGATGAACAGGATGACCGTGTCCCCAGCTCAAAGCCAGAAAACATGCTTTTGTTGTCACTGTCTGCAGTGGAACCAAGTCCTGGCTCTGCCTGACCCATGCAAGCTTTCCACCAGACAACTGGCCTGAAAGTGGCTGGAGCAATCACCCGCCTTCAAGGATGCTGCCAGTGCTTTCCATCCCAAAATCCATGACAGGTATCAGAAGACCGATGGGGAAAGAGTGGTCTGAATCCTGAATTCCTGCCAGCAGTTTCTTCCTTTGTTTTTTGGTGCTGGGCTGTCCAGGTCAAGCTGAAGAACTGCTCAAAAAAAAGGTAAATATTTCTTTAATCTCTTCCTTGAGTTAATCATGCCAAACCACAGGAAGACAGGTAATAAATCAAGATTAGCAATAGCCTTATGAAGCTCATATTATGGCAGATATTTAAATAGCAGCATGCCACACACCTCAAATACTTTAGTTTCCATCTAATCCCTCGGTGATTAAACCCCAGACAGCAGAAGGAATTTCACACAGTATCTTCAAATTCAACATAGTTGGAATGGTGCAGATGGATCTAATTTAATCCCGCTTTGTTTCTCCATCCTGACTGTGGAAACAGAAGGAAAAACAGAAAGAAAAATCAAACCAAAGGTGAGATGCCAGAGCAGCTGTGGATTTAAGTCTGTGAAGGTCCATGCTAGGTCATCGTGGAAGTATTACAGATAGGCTAAATGATCATACCACCATCAAAAGAAAAACTTCAAATAAGACAGATACACTCAGTGAGCTCAGTGAGTTGCAAATGCTTTCACAGAATCATTTAGTTTGGAAAAGACCCTTAAGATCATCGAGTCAAACCATTAACCCAACACTGCCAAGTCCACCATTAAACCGTGTCCCTGGGCACCACATCTACAAGTGTTTTAAATGCCTCCAGGGATGATGACTCCACCATTTCCCTGGGTAGCCTGTTCCAGGGTTTGATAATCCTCTCAGTGAATTTTTTTTTCCTAATAGCCGACCTAAACCTCCCCTGGTACAACTTGAGGCCTTTTCCTCTTGTCCTATCACTTGTTACTTGGGAGAAGAGGCTGACCCCCACCTCCCTACAACCTCTTTTCAGGGAGTTGTAGAGAACAACCAGGTCTTCCCCCAACCTCCTTTTCTCCAGGCTAAACAAGTCCAGTTCACTCAGTCACTCCTCATAAGACTGGTTCTCTAGACCCTTCACCAGCTTTGTTGCCCTTCTTTGGACATTCTCCGGCACTTCAATGTCTCCCTTGCAATGAGGGGCCCCAAACTGAAAACAGTACTGAACACAGGACATGAAGTTCTTGTAGCAGGACACTGAAGCATGCACTTAAGTGCATAATATGACAAAGTAACTATCTACATACAAATCTTCGCTTGCAAAGGCAGGGCTTGACTGTCTTCATGTGGCACATTCTCTGAAGAGGAGAACAGAGCTGAGAGGCTGCAGAGTGGGAGCAGCAGCCCCCACAAACTCATTGCAGGAATGAATCTGCAGCTTCTTTTCATCCCAGATTGTTTGTGAGCGGTTGACAACATTTTAAGGCCATCCTTCCTTGTTTCCTAAGGGGTTTCTGTAACTCAGAAATTGCTTGTTATCAAACATTAGGACTCAAAATAATCTGAAATCTCAGCAGTTTCTTTGGTTGGCTATCTATTTGGACTGTACCATCTTGCATCTGATCACAGCTGTAAGGGTTCAATTCTTGAAGAAAGAAGTTGGGTATAAATAAGAGTAATGCCTCATTTGGTCCTTGTGTGTTCCCCTGTAATTGTTGAATCTAGAATTATTTTCAGTATTTATGCAATTTATCATGGGATAATATACAGAATACTAAAGGGCTCGGAGAGAGGAGCAGCCATGGGCACTTCTCAAGTAAGTACCCACCGACCATAAAAGGTCCCAGAGTCTCCTAGCATAGGCAGCTCTTGACAGAAACATTTGAGCACTGTGCTGAGCAGGGTGCAGTGCAACATGAGGATACCCACCCAAGGATCGCCCGAATCTAGGGCAGGGTGTTTGCAGACACCAAGCTCCATCAAACCAGGATATCCCTGTGAGGAACTGCTGCAACCTCCAGCAATGGCTGCAGGAATCATTTCACAACTTGTCTACTGCAAGACGCGGGGCAGCACCGTGCAGACCTGCTGCTGCTGGGGTCACCGGGTGACAACCACATTAAAAACAAAAGCAGGACTGAGTGCCATAACTGCCTTAAAAATGAAGGTGAGAGAGAGTGTCATAAACTGCCTCTCAGAGGAGGCCTCAGGTAGGTACTTGCTCTGTTGCCACCTATTCCTGGGTGGAGTGTGGTGTCATCACCTGTGCCACCGCCCTCCCTGGCAGAGCAGCCAAAGAGGCACAGCAGGAGCCACAGCCCCATCCCCGTGGCCAGACACGCTTACGTGGACAATGCTCGCGGGTTTGCGAGGAAATCAAGGGGATTACTCACGTGTAATCATCTCCTGCAAGAACCCAGCTTGAAGTATGTGAAGTTGGCAGCACTGGTGGTTGCACACAGTTTTCCATTCTATGTTCCTGCTTGAGTTGCTTCTAGTTTTAACTGTTCTTTACTTTCCAAGCTTGTTCTTTGCCTTGAGCTGACGTTTTTATCCTTTTTTTTTTTTTTTTTTCAAGCAGGCAAAATGGTTGAACTATTTCTGAAAGGCCTTGGAGAAAATGGTTATTGTTGAGTAACATTTTCATCTCTTTGCATCAATGTATCCAGTTTCAATGTATTCAGGCTTTGGAGTACATGTGAAATGATTGGATTTGGATGAGGTGTTCTTTTTCCTGCCTGTTGTTATAAAAATCTGTTGGACTTAGTGTAGAGATAAGCTTTGAAAAACTGCTGTTGTGGTGGTGGTGGTATTCTTCTGTTTGTTCCCACCCCCCCCCGCCTTCCAAGGTTTGTCGCTAAAATCTTTAAGTATCTTTTTCCTGGTGTGGCCTTGATTTCACTCTATTCAGTTCTTATCTCCCGACAGCATTGAATGCCCTTACTCGGTCTTCTATACAGGGAGGCAGAGTGAAAGCTACCGATAAGGCACAGTGGCAACTACATCAAATTCTCCATATATTTTTGACTTGAAAATGTGCTGGGCAGGAGCTGAGGAGGGGGGAGAAAATCCTAACGGGAAATTCACTTCTTTGTCTGTGCTGCTGCAGGCCATATTTCTGAGCTATGCTTCCAATTACCTCCCTCGGGAAGCAGATTAGCATCAGTCCCTAAATCTCCTCCATTTTGAGATGGGGTACACGGGTGAACTACGCAAGTCCCAGAACCATGAGCGCCTCTGCCCAGCCGGGCGGGACTGAACCTATCCACAGACTCAGAGGACGGGACCAAATTTACCTGTATCGAATTCACCTGCCTCGCTCTCAGCCTTGGTGGGGGGCACTGCGGGGATGGGGGGCGCTTCGGGTGGCAGAGCGGCTTGTTCGCATCACTCTGCTCGGCAGGGCAGCGTGGGGTGTGTTGTGAGACCGCTGTGCTCCCTTCCAGCGGCCGCTCCAGAGCTGCCACGACTGCCACCGTCCTCCCCGCGCACCGAAACTTGTCACCTCCAGCCGCGCTGGAGATGCGCGCAAGGCCTGCCGCGAGCCAGCGCCGCGGGAGTCCCGCTCCGACCTTTCCTTGTTTGCTTTGGGGTTAAAAAAAAAGGGGGGAAAATACCCCACAGCGAAAAAT
>VYZX01006539.1:192778-285805 GCA_013401335.1 Brachypteracias leptosomus
CGCCGGGGAAGTTGAGCTCCCATCCCTCGCTCTCCCCGGTCCCTCGGCGACGGCTCCTTCCTCCCCCTCCCTCCAATGCGCCTCCCGCTCATTTCCTCTTTTCCTCGCCGCTCGCCGCCGCTCCGCAGGCGTGCGGCTCGCCCGGGCGCCGCCGCGGAGTTGTAGCTCCCAGGAAGCCGCCGCCGCTCCCAGGCCGCCGCGGGACCCCGCTCCGCCAGCCCGGTAAGGGGCTGGGGCTGCCCCGCCGCCCCCTGCGGAAACTTCGGCGGGGCGGCAGCAGAGCCGCACTGCCCTCTCCCTCCGCGGGCACCGCAGAACAGCGGAGCTGGGCTTGGGGAGCGGGGGGGATTTCTGGGTTTTGGGGGGTACTTTAGGGGGGGCAAGGGTTGTACAGATCCCGTCCGGATTGCGGGCGCGGGGCACTCCGCGTACCCCTCGTACCCCCCGGGGCGGAGACCCCTTCGCCGTCGGGGGATGCGGAGCGGATCCCCCCAGCCCCGCCGCCGCGGTGCCAGCGCCAGCCTCGCCCCGAGCGGCGGGGAGCGCCGGCGCTCTCTGCCCTCGGAGAACATACACATCAGCGTGTTTGTCCGTCTTGCTGTCTGTATACGTTTCTGTATGTATGTACCGGTGTACGTGTATGTACGTGTGTATATATACCCATGCAGCCCGCGTGTGTACTTGGGCTGTGCGAGTCTCGCCTGATGATGAAGGGGGTTACGCAGCTCTGTTTGATGGTGGTTAATGGTTTACCCGGCGAAGTTCCCGCCGCATGAATGTTGAAGGACGCTTTGAGTCAACTCCTTCAGATCCGTACTTCCTATTTGCCACCTTCCCAAACGGCCTCTAAAAAATGCTGGCGTTTGCCTCTGGTGAGGCAGCTTTTTTGACTGCCTCCTCCCCTGGTAGATGTCCGGGGCCGCGCTGGAGGCCGGATGGCCACAGCCGAGGTCACCCCGATTCCCGGGGCGAGGGAGGACACCTCGCTCCCGGGAGGTCGCGGCAGCGGAGGCATCTGCCAGCCGTGGTTTGCATCGGGCTGCCGGGGGACGGTCGGGAGCGCAGGGCTTCGGCGCTCAATAGCTGCCGGAGTACCGAGAATCTCAAGAAATAGGGAATAAAACAAGGCAAGTGTGTTTACAAGTAAGTTTCCATGCAAATAAGTTTCTGCTCGTTTTGGGAAAAGGTCGCATAATGCATCATCCGGAACGAAAGGTCTTCTGAGAAGAACAGCTGGGTGTTCGGTAGGTCTGTGTCTCCAGCTTGCAGATGGGGAATTTATACCTTTATGTCAAAATCCTGAGTTTTTTCAAAGAAATACTTAAAGGCAAGCCTTGGGACTGAGCATTATCCTGTAATCCCATTCACACATTAAAATCTGGTAGGGAGATTGAATTTTCTCTGTGAGGGGAAAGAAAGGAGGGATCAAACACTCCACAAAATATTCTTCAGTTTTCCCAATAGAAGCTGTTTGTTGTGGTTTCGGGTTCAAAACCTCTTCTTGCTTGAGATGAAACTCGAGCAAAGACTAGGGGGCTATTTCAGCAGCCCACTGTTATGATAACATTGTCCTGTGTGGTGGTCCCACAAGCATCAGTGGATACTTCCCACAGTGGCTGGGCAACAGAGCTAGAGAGGAGCCCATGCAGGGCCCTGCCTCCTCTGGGGCTGAATATCCACTTCGCACCGGGTACCACCGTGCTCCAAGTGCTGCTGCTCTTCTCTAGTGCTTGGATCAGGAGCTGTTTGATTCAGATTAAAGGATGTGACAACTGGGTATATTTGATTTCATCTAGTGTGGTGCGGCTGGGGAAAAAGGCAGATAATCTCCTTGCATATTTCTTTCGGTTAGGTGGGGAGATGCTGACCAGCCAGCAGGGCACGCTTCACCTCTTCCTCACACTGATTTTTCTGCTTTTTTTATTTCTTGCCTTAAATTTAGGGTTTCTCTGTGTAGAGGAGAAAGTGTAGGAAACTGAGAGGAGAAAAAAAGCATGTACCGCTATAGAGTGGCTGTCGCAACACTGGCAGCAGCTCTGCTGAGGAGTCAGCTATGCTGGCAAAGAAAGTGCTTTTTGTTGGCATAGTTTAGTCCGTTCAATGGTGAGAAGAGTTCTGCCAGCTGCAGGAGGGGGGTTTGCTCTTGCAGCTGGATGCTTGCACCAGCAGCAACTTGTGTAAGTGTAGACAAACCTCTCGAGTTCCCAAATGAGGCTGTCACTGTGTAGGTGCGGGGGATGCTTTGTTTGCTGTGTGTCACAGCTGGCACCGTGGTGCCTCATTCTGCCACCTGAGCTCCTGGGCATGGCAATAACAGGGGCCAGTTGTTGGGAGCTGATGATGGAGATTACTTTGTAGCCTGAGTGACATTAAACTTGGATTATCGCTCTGAAAAAAAAAACCCCAAAAAAAAAAAAGGGGGGGAGTGGTAAAGCATGTGAGATCTGTGATTAGAAATGGTTGCAATTAAAAATACTCTTGTAACATGATTTTATTTATTTTTCCAAGCGAGACCATATTCTTTTGGGTGTTGATTACTTTGATGTAAGACAGGAATGCTGGTAGACTTAAAATTCTATATTGTTGGGTTTTTTTTCTTTTTTAGCAATGTGAGACTGTAAGGAATGAGGTTGCACTGTCTGCATATGCAAGATGCACTAATACTCATGGGAAGAGGATCTTGCACTTTTCCAAAGAGCTGCTGGTCTTTTCTTCAAGCGTGACTTTTAGGTCAGATTCAGTAACAGGTGCAATATGTTTCCAGTGAATGGAAGAAAAACAGACTTCTTTTTTGTTTGTTTAAATGTGTTTTTCCTCATGTTCCTAGGATGCTTCCCATAATGGCTGTATGTGGGATCAGTTTCTTTGTTCGTTGCCTGTTTTAGAAAATAGTTTTTGTCCAACTTCAGCATCTTCATGGAGCTTAACTCAGACTGAAGTTGAATTTCTTTTGGCAAGAGGTGATTTATCTTAGCTCATGCTGACTATATTACTGTATTGTGTGTGATCCTGCCCATGGATTGTGGAAGGATTTACTCTAGCAAAATTGTTGGGTTTTAGCTTTAATGAGCAGAAAATATTTTAAATCAATGCCTGAAATTTCCGTTGTTCCAATAATCCTCTACCATCCTGAGAGTATAACAAGTGCAAACAGTTATCTTCACTTTATCAGCATTTTGCTGTATAAAAGCTTTCATGAGTCAGTTGTGTTTTGCTAACCTGCTAATTAACCCATTGATTTCTGCATTTCTTGACTTCCCCAGATAAATCTTCTGCCAATTGTCATGCTCTGAAAACAAAGTAGTTGTGAATCCTTAAACAATGGGGGCAAACACTTCATGAAGGAGCTCCTTACCTCACTTTACCTCACCTCACCTCCCTGAGTCTTTTGATGGATAGGAGAGAACATTATTCAGCTGAACCTCCTGGAAATGTGACCTTCCTGGAAGTTCGGTGTTACATTGCTTTAATGAGTGGGAGACCCATAGGACCAACTGTGGGTTGAATTATGCATTCTCCTACACTGATTGCACTGGAATTAGAAGGCAGGAGTTGGAGGGGCTGGATCCATCTCATAATCTAAGAAATACTGCAGGTCTTCTGGATTGTGCTGCCTGAAATATGCCTTTATTATTATTAAGAAATGCTGCTTGTAATTCACAGACAAAGTTTGTAGATATCTGTTAATAAGCAGGGTGAAAGAGGTGGCAATGGTACTTTGACTATTTCAGTGTAGGTGTGTATCTTTTTAAAGTCAAAAAAAGCAGCAGGTACTCTAAGGAATTCTCCCTGGTGATTTACGTTAGTTGAGATCCTGTGGAAATCCACGCTGACAGCGTTCTGTGCAAAAGATGCCAGCTACAACCTGGTCAGCTTTTCTCCTCTCTTGCACACCGCATGTTTCCTGATGATTGAACTGCCTGTATCAAGTGAACAGTCTACTTGCAATCTGGCTGGGGAAAAACCCCCAAACCAAACCAAAACTTAGATGTAGCTACAGTTACATACGTTTCATGCACCAGCCTTTAAGACCTTTTGCTATTTTTTTTGGTGATATTTACAAATAT
Organism: Brachypteracias leptosomus; assembly: GCA_013401335.1. NCBI lineage: Eukaryota > Metazoa > Chordata > Aves > Coraciiformes > Brachypteraciidae > Brachypteracias > Brachypteracias leptosomus. Next base: position 196,846 of record VYZX01006539.1, read on the forward strand.
GTTTTACTGTATTTTCTTTTTCTGCCCTGTCTTTTCAAGGGAGATCACACTGCCTAAATGGGTATTCAATTGGTATAATCTTAATGTATTCAGAGAGGTGTTCTGAGTGGATGTTATCCTTTTAAATATCCATTTGGGTTGGAAAACACTAGATTTGGGTGGCAGGGATGCCTGGAGACTTCAGGAGTGGAAGGCATGGCTTGCACCTACAGAGATGCTTGCTGAAAATGAGGTGTACTGAGATCCTGACATGCTTGCCAAGAGCAACAGCTAAACTTGGGCAGCTGGTTTAGCAATTAAATTATGTTTTTGTTTTGGACAATGGGTTTATCATAATGAATTAACTGGTGGACTGGTCAGAGTGGCAAAAGGGTTTGTTTTTGATTCTCCAACCGTGTAGTGTACTAGCATTGGGAACATACATTCCACCAGTGGAAGTGCAAGAAACATTTCATACCAGGTGCCCTGGGGAGAGGGAGCACACGCGTGTCCTCTGGTGTGCAAACCCCAAACTCTTGTCATTTCTTGAAAATTCGAGCATGTGATGGATGGTGTAGCTTGGGCATGGGATAAGGAAATACATCTTGCTGATGCCTGGAAGTTGACACGTGGCTCATAGGCGGGGGTGGTGGTGGTGGGATGAGGAGGAAAAGAAATGCCTTCGGGGACCAGGAGCCAGGGTGTGGGCGGGCTGCAAGCCTTCCTCGCCCTGCTTCTCGTCCACCTCTGCTCCACACAGGCTAGTGTGTCTGTGCAGAAGGGATGATGCTTTTCCTTGCTCAGAGGTAGCAGAATTTTTTTCCTCCTTCTTTCTAAAGGGCATTATGCGCAGGATGCTCTGTTCTTGGCAGCTCGCCCGTGGTGCGAGGGGAGAAAGCTCGCTGCTTTTGGTCGTGCTGCAGATAGTTGCCGTCAAAGCCAGTTAGCATTTACGGGGCATCCTTTCCTTTTGCTCTTTAGTGAAGCTTTTTTCTTAGCAGGTAAATGGTGTTTCTCCAAAGGTGTCACTTTGTCTTTCTTAAAACTTACCTGGGGAGAAGCAGGAATTCCTTTGGAGGACAATTTGGGGCTGGTTGATGAGAACTGCTTGTGTGTGAGAGGAGAGTGGGAATTACAAAGGAGGATATTGTGGATGCAAAACCATTAGCACCATTTAGATTATGAAATGTGTGTTCAAGAAAAAGCAAGTGTACTTTGTGGTAGGGAAGGGCTTAGAAGCATTATCTGTTAACTATATCAGAAGACACCCTTGAAAAGCCTGTAGACCCTTCATCAGAGCTGAAGGGAAGGCAGCAGCTTGAAACTTGGGCTTGGGATTGCAGACCTGGCAGAAGCTGCCTGGCCAGTGGGTATCACATGAAGATGCCTTTTGTAGTCCTCTTCAGAGTGGTCAAAGCACCATCTGGGAACTGGGCAGGGCTTCTGCTGTTCTTTCCAGTTTCCAGTTTGAGTTTCTTCTTTGACAGTCAATACCTTTCTGTCTTGTGTCATCTCTCTCTTGGTTTCCTCTCCTTGGTGCCTGTCCTCCTAAAGCTCTTGTACCAAGAGAGCTGGAGCTGCTGTGCAGAGGAGAAGGGAGAAGAAAGCGGACTCAGCATAAAAGGCTCTCTGTGATTAGACACTACTTTGATTTTAGCTGGGCTGAGTTTTATTGCTCTTGAGCTCATGTATGTCAGTTTTGCTTCAGAGGAATTCTAGGGGGCTTTCCAGAAAATGAATGCACCTGTGTGTAAGAGTTTGTTAAAGGAGGCACTTACATAAGATAAAATAAGTGTTGGAAATGCAGGTATTTGACAGTCACCTTTTGTGACCAGTCTCTGAAAGCCAGAACCACTTAAATGAGAGGGAGAATGTGCCTACGTCCAGCCCCTCTCCTGATTGTGTGTAATGAAGCCTGGATGGTTACATCTAAAGGAGAGTGGCAGGCCAAGCCTGTCCCTGGTGTAAGGAGCCTGATTCCCCCAAGTCCCATGGCAAGTGACTTGCCTTGGCTTAGGTTTGACGTGGAGCAAACTCACTGAAATTAGTTGTGGGAGACCATTTCAGTTGGTTCCCTTGCTGTTGGTAACTCATCAGCTGGGGGATTTGCCGGGTGCTGTACCCTCAGTGTCCCTCAGTGTTGGCTGTGGCCTCTTCTCAGGCTGTCGAGACGGGAGTTTGGTGACTCCACCTGTGCCTGTCCCCCCAGGGAGCACAGCATGAGTCCTGGGGGTGCTCTGCTGCTCCACACTAGGCTCATCCCGGGAGCAGCAGCTCTGCCTGGGCCAGTCAGGGGCTCTTCTAGGGTTATCAGAAGATGTATCAGAAGATTTTATTTTTCTTAAATGGAAATTGGATTTCATTCCAGCTGAGAGTAATTGGAGCTGTGATAATGCTCTGAAAGCAAATGAGAACAAGCTCTGTAGACTGCAGCCGCAACTTTCCGTTCTGGTTGTGTCATGCTTCTTAAAATGGTATTCATTAGTAAATCTGACCCTAAAGCTCTGTTGCTGAGACCTATGTTTTTATCAGGAGATATGCAAAGTGAGGAAAGAACACCCTTCATTTTTAATTCATCGCCTAGCTCTACTCTCCCATCTCCTAAAGGATGCCTTGAACCTGCAGGCTGACTTGCCTGGCCAGGCTTGTACCCATGGGAAACCTCCTGACTCTGGTGACACTTTGCAAAGGAGCAAAAACTCTGTCTCATCCTGTTCAGATCATTAACAGCCCTCCAAAGCAGCTTATGATTGCAGGAGAAGGAATCTGTGACTTTGGTAACATTTCCCTGCTAGCCAGGTGGAGGAGAGGAATCTTTGCAGGAAAAAATCCCATCACTCATGCTTGCTGAGGTACCTCTGGATCCTCCAGAGCAGAGGACTGAAGCAATTGCTGTGTCCGTTGCTGGAATGGGTCTCTCTTCTGACAAAATGGTTTTACTGCACACAGGTTTTGTCAGATCTGAGCTTCTCAGCCGCACCAACTGTGAGTTTTCCCCTCTTAGATCTCTTGGTGTTTGTCCGTGTCTTTCGTCACCCCTGATGGGGACTGTTGGCAAGCTGTTGGCAAGCTGTTCGCAAAGTGTGTGCTGCAGCTTTTCAGAAGTCTGTCCCTTAAGTGAGGCAAGCTGTTACAAACTGGTATCACCAGAAACAAGTGAATTTACTGAGTGCTCGTTTTTGTGGGTATAATTCAGAAGGCATGGTTTAGAAGTGAAGATGCCCTTGCTGGCCATTTTCAGAGCTCTGACTTGTTGCAGAACATGTCCAGGTATCTTCTCCCTCAGCAACTGGCTTAGCCATCGTTGTCTGTAGACCAGCAGCTTCACCACCAGGCATTGCCTGGTCCCATTTGCGTTGGGACATTTCAAGTTAGCTGCTTCTTTGTGCCAGGCATTGTTTTTAGATGCTTGGTGCTTATGCCTGGTGCTGGGGTCTTGTATGCCTCATTAGTGGTCTCAACAGCCTTTTACACTTGATGAGGAGGCATATTTCTAACAAAAATGCTCTGCATTCCTTGCTCATTTTCGTGAAAGCATTGCAAAAACATTTTGGGGAGAAGTTTTAATATTCCTGAGCTGTATGTGTGCAAGAGGCCAGGCTTACTATTGAATATTAACGCCTGCTGAGGGACTTGTAATGAGCCCGGTGGAACAGTCATTAGACAGAAAGATGAACCATCACCAGCTTTTAAATACCATGAGGGGTACAGTGTTGTTCCTCCTGCTTTCTATGTGAGCACACTCACTCTCTCATGTCTGGTGTTTGGGTGGGCTCTGACCCAAGAAAGATGTCAGGTGCTGGAGCAGAGTGATGCTCCACAGGCTGAGCTCCTCAGGCCTCGCCATTGCTGCCACCTCTGTCTGTGACAGCATTTGTGACAGCCTTGTGCCAGGTTCTGCAGCTCTGGCTGGAGCCTGTGGCTGACGTGACGCAGGGTTTTCAGGGTGCCCATTTGCCACTGGTTGTTTCTTCTCCTCCCCCAGCTCACCCTACTGTCCACATCAAGCAATGGAGATGCTAGGCTTCTACTTCCTGTTATCGGCCTCCTTTTAAACCCATTTCTTAACGTCAGTCAGCAGTGAAAGGAAAGGGAAAAATCCCTAACTGGAGTAGCCACAGTGACAGATCCCAAAGTGTAGGCTTCAAGGTGGTCAGTCACCCATTAGTCTTCTCCAGTGCCTGGTTTCACGCAGGGTGTGGCTCCTACCAACTGCAAAGAGGAGTGGGCTTCCAGTGCTGTCACCAAGTGTCAAGGAGGGGTTCATCCAGCTGTGTTTCAGAGAGCCCTGCTACTGACTGAGCCCCATCTCCACACCCTCTGGTTGTGCTGGTACAGCCCATGCCAAGGTAAGCTGTGGGAGGTGGGAGAGCTGCCTGTGAGGAAGTGGCAGCCTGTCCTGACAGAGCAGGAAAGACCCATCAGCCTGGAAAAATCTTTGTCACCTGAGGTTGATATTTTACAGCCTCTAAAGCCGTGATAGGTGTGTGCAGAAAATTTTGCGCTTAATGTTGCTTTTCGAGCTCTGGAGGTTAACAAGACACCAGTGCATCTGGTTTTTGTTTTGATTTTAAGATGATTTTCTCCTTTAATTATAAAGATGAGGATGTGTAAATTTTTTAAAAATGAGTAAATGGTCTGCCCAGGAGCACTAGTTTGTGATAAACTCAATTTAAATGCAGCTGCATATTCTGTAGCTGGAGCATAGTTTTATGTAGTGTAAAAGAGTCTCAGTATGCAGAGAGCGTTATGGTTATGTGGTACCTTGGCTGTGCCATAGCAGCATTTATCGCTGTAATTTGGTTTTTGAGTAAATTCAGGCTTCATTCAGTCCTTGGAAAGTTTTTGGGCTCTTTCAACTACTGTTCCATATGTCCTTCAACCTGGTATCTTAGCTGATACAAATTTGCAATCTACTTTAATAAAAGGCAGTTGACACTTCGTCCTGTGTAGCTGCTTAGCAAATCTTATTTTAGCAGATACTTCCCTTCCTATGAGCTTCCTTATTCACTCCATCCTTCCCAGATTTTCATTGTGTTACTTGAATGTAATGTTTAGTTTAGAGCATCCTGTGAAGCAGGGAAGTGCGACTGAAAAGGAGGCTAAAAAGAGGACGAGAGAAACTTCCTGGACAATGAATGTGTAATGACATAATTTAGTTAATTGTATTGGAAAAAAGTTTGAAAGAGGAAATAGAGTAAATAACTGGCACTATTCTGTCCACAACTGCCTATATTCTTTTTAACTATAGGCTGATGGCTTGTGTGCAAGTCAGACCAGGCAGCGTGTGGTGTTTGTCAGTAGTTTTTTTTAAAAAAAAGGACCAATACAGCCCTGAAATTCAGTAAGTGAATAATATTTAAGTGCGAATAATTCATCTTGTTCTGACACTTTAAATGAGATTAAATAAAATGTAATGCATTTAGTCAGCAGAGTCCTTGAATTTCCATACCTTCCTCTCCTCCTTTCATGCACACACAACTTCTAGGGGAATTTAGCGCAGTTCGTGAGCTTATACAGCTTACTTTGGCAATCAGTTCTGTGATAACATCAACTTACCCAGTTTAGCTTCTAGTCTTAGCCCTAGTGCTGTCCTGAAAAAGCCTTTGCTTACCCTTGAATTTATAAAGCTTCCTTATCCTGTCATGGTTTCCATTTAGTTGCTTTCCTGGAACCCAGATTTGGGGTGTGTTTAATAAATCAAATAGCTTTGCTTGTGTAAACTGTGCTAAGGACTGCTGATATTACTCATTGAAGTGGGCAGAAGAGACGCTTGTATAGCTTCCTCACTCTTCTGAAGCAAGACATCATGGCATGGTCATCCGCAGTGGCCAAAGGTTATTGACCAACTTCTGAGAGGTCTGTTAGCAGGAGGGATGGGAGCCAAAACTGTCATGTAACACAGAAATGCAATCTGTGGCTTTGGCTTGAAGTGAGCAAAACTCCTCCAAAGCCAGGGGAATTGCCTCTGCCTCCACCCAGATGAATCTGTGGTGGTGTAGCCCATGATGATAGGTCCTGTTGGCATGCAGGTTTCTCCTTTGCACGGGCTTCTTTTGGTTTTAGCTTGTTTCCCTGTTGTTCCCTTGAATCTGGCAGGGATTGCTGTTTGTGTTATGATAGCATCAGCCAGAGATAAGATTCTTGTACCACACACTTCAGGCTGTTCTTCAGTCGTTGGTTTAACTACTACATTGCAGCTGTGTTCAATAAATAAATCTTTGGGGATGCTCAGAGTGGGTTTTTTGGAGATGTGAGACAACAGTTACTCACTGTAGACCTAATCTTCTACTAATTTATGTCCAAGCTTTTTGGATTGTACTCCAAGTGTTTCTATGCTGTAAAGAGAGCTCCAGCATGGCAGATGTGCCGTGTGAGGCAGCATGATGTGTTTCCTAACATCTCATGGTAAAAGTCAAGGAGATAGATGCATTCATTTGCTAGGGTTTCTGTGAGTCCTGTGAGCCCAACTCTGATGTCTCACAGCTCAGACGTGATGTTTCTGTTTGAGTAGAAGCACGAAGACCTATGTCTCTGCCAGACAGAGTTGAAAGTCTCTTAGTCACTTTGAGAGTTTACATTTGAGCACCCAGGTAAACATCTTCTTGTGCTCTCAGGAGTTGTTGACTTACCTGATAGACCTGACTGCCACAGGAAAATGAAGAAAAACAACCTTCTGCTGGGGCAGAGATTACACCACCATCTCCACAATACCCAGCAGCCCCACTATCCCTGTTTTTTTGTTTTGTTTTGTTTCAATGGCACAATGTCCACAATTCTTTTTTCTGTCTTCTCTGCTGAGAGATGGACCCGGCTTTGCATTTCACCTCACTGTTAGAGGTTAAATTCACCAAGCAGTGTACAGTGGCTTTGTGAGCAAGTGTAGGTACCAGTGATGCTGCAACAGGCTTCAGGTTGCAAAAATTTGTGGTGAAAAGTTGTCCAAATAAACTGCAGAGGGAAAAACCCTGAAGGCAGAGAGCTAGCAGGAGCTGGACACCTTCTGAAAAATGCAAGCTGCTTTACAGAATCAAAGTAGCCTGGGAGCCTGTTCAATCTATTCAGCCAATAGGTGCAGGGAGGTGCTCCAAATAAGCAGACACAGCCTTTGAGGAATGTTTTGGACTCCTCCCTGTTGCTGTTTCCTGATACTGTTGGTGCTTGGTGCTTCCTTCATGCTCTGGCAGCTGCCTGCTTACAATCTTCCCTATGAGAAGTGGTGCTTTGCTGTGGTTATTGATGGGAACTTTCATCAAGAGTCTTTGGGCTGTGTGACCATCTTGCTGCATATGTCCAGTTTGATGCTAAGTTGAGATTCACTGTTGTTACGGTGATGGTGACAGCTGGAGGCAGGTGCAGGGCGTATCTTCTGTCTGCTGTCGGAGCTGATGCACTTGTGGCTCTGCTGACAGCCTTGGGCTTGAAGGAGCTACATTCAATCTCTGACTTAACTGTATGCCTCCTGAGATATTCCTGAAGAGGCTGCAGAGTCTGTACATCAGTTCCCCATTGAAGTGGATTATAGTACGTTTCTGTGGGTGTTGCAAACACATTGCTTAGGTGAAATGGTAACAGGAGAGGTGCCACTAGCAGGATCCGAGGCAGAGAAAGGAGAGGCAGCAGTTTATTCTGTTGACACAACAGAAATCTCTCTCAGCAATACCAGCCCCTCAGTGGACACACAGTCTGAGGTGTATCTGCACTGCAGCTGTAGCAGGATATTGAGGAGAACACTTGAATTAGCTTTTACATTAGCTAGCATCTAAATCTCTAGTTGTAGCACTGGAGCTCAGTGTGGGCTGGAAAACCTGCCCAGGAGCTGAGGGAAACAAGCCTGTGGTGGGCTGCGGTGGCATCTGGGCTCTCTGAGCTGCACTGAGCAGTGTAAGTGATCCCTGGGACTCAGGCAGGTTGGCAATGAGCTTGGGTAGGGACAATCCTGTGATGAACAGGGTGAACTGACTGATGACTCTTCTCACATGTAGGGGCCTTAAAGAAAACAAACTCAAAAAATAGAGTCCCCTGGGAGTTACCTTACACTGTGGGTTGAGTTATGTCAAGGTGGGAGCTCTTGGAGCTCCTGAGTGGGCTCTGAGCATGGTGGCTTGCAGGCCTGGTGTGAAAGATGAGGAGAAGGGGGTGAGAGGTGAGTGGGAAGAAACTGTGTTATGGAGGAATTGGTGGGTGGACGCACTCCAGAGTAGTTTGTCAGCCAGCATGTGCATCCTGGATGCATCCACAAGCATGTGTAGAAGTGCAACAGCCAAAGGCAAGGTGCAGTAGTGGGTGATGGTTGGGCTGGCTGGAGGAAAATCAGAATAGAATAGTTCAGTTGGAAGAGACCTAAAATGATCATCTAGTCCAACTGCATAGCAAGTGACAGGACAGTTTCTTGGCTGTCTATGAACTATTGTTACCCACATATAAAGGGAACTGCAAAATTGTGTGTCCTACAAGCTCTTTCCAGTTTGCATTTCCAAGAAAAAAAACAACAAACCAACACATTTTTATAAAATAGCAGAGTCTAGTTGAAAAAGAAATTGTGAATAAGGGAGAGCAGAGACTTCATGTAGTGCTGGGGCTTATCTCCACTGCTGCAAGCAGTGTTTGCAGGCAGGTCTCACCATCCACAAATGTAGCAACGTTAATAACAGTATTGATTTGCCTTAATGCAGTTATGGAAGCTGAACCTTGGAGGTGTGGGAGGACCTTATCGGTAATCAGCATCGATCAAGGATAGTATCAGCCAAAGGAAAGCAAATGGACACTAGAACAGGGCATGGTAAAATAGTGGCCATTAAAGGAAGAAAATTGCCTAAATGCTTGAGGCTTCTCCACCACACAGAAAAAAATCTACTTAATATGTAATGTCGATGACTTGAAGAAAAGGAATGGAGTTAAAATCACTTTGGAAAACAAGACAAAAGAAAAATAATGGTGTCTGCAACATTTTTGGTACAAGCTAAGGCAGGCCTGAGGACACTGCAGGACATAGCAGAGCTGCAGGGGAGGCAGAGGTGAGTGATGTGTGATGGCTGGGAGGAACTTTTACCCCTGCCAGATAGGTCAAAGTGCGATCTGAAAAAAACCCATATTGCACCTTGGTTTCTCTGGTTCGTTAATGAAGCTCTCTTCATAAGGAGGATCTTTTCAAATGATTCTTTGGAGCAGTCTCCTCCTTAAGCTTTTTGTGGCAGCTCTGAAAATAGTAAATTGGTGCATTCACCTCTTCCTACATAGCCTCCAAAAGTTACTTCCTTTAATTCTGCTTTGTAATTGAATTTCTGCCATAAGTTGCTTCTGCTAATTCAATTATACCTTACTTTTAATTGGCAGTGGATTTAAATACTGCATGTGCTGTTAACATAGACATTAATGTGTGCTGTCTGGTTACCCTCCACTCCATCAGGTTGGAGCAAAAGTTTTGCATGATTATAAAAATTTAGCCTTTTTCTTTCCTGGGAGGCTTTGAGGGTTCCAGAATCTAGCCAAGGACTGGGAAATGCCATTTATTTTAAATGTGTATTTACACAAATGTGTATTTAGTCTTGCACTATTCTGTAAGGTTGATTGGGGAAGGCAACAATTTCCTACCAGCAACAAGAGAAATCAGAAGAGCCTCTTGGTTGTGTTTTCTATTTTGCCATTGACTGGGTTCAATCCTTACCTTGCCTTTCCATTGGGTTTTACTGGGTTGGCAGCTTGCAGAGATAACATCCATCCCTGTATAAAATGAGGATACTAGGTTTTCTTCCCAAAAAGATGTTGAAGCTAAAATGACTTGTTTAAATGCTTGTATTGCTGCCAGCTTGCAACATTTGTGAATGCCTGCCTGGGAATCTCAAGAGTAATAGAAACTTCATGGACTCTTGGATCTTCCTTCCTTTGAGCAGAAGACTGATGTAGTTAACATCTGCACTGATGAGAGAAGATACCAGGATAACATAGGAAAAGAACCATTTAGGGAACACTGACTTAAGGATTGTTTTGGTTTTTTTTTTTCCTTCCAGGTTCTCTGGGCCTTAGGGAAGGGTTCATTTAAAACAAATTCCCAGATGTTGGGAGGGTGCATGTGGCAGGGTTGGTCTTCAGTAAAAACTGGTCAACCAGCATGACCAGTGATCAGGGGAGAGGGCACCTGCAGGGGTTTGCTGTGGCCCCATGGCAGGGTGGGATGCCCTGACCTCACCTCTGTGACACTTGTCTCACTCTCATGATTTGTAGAAGGAGCTGGATTTCAGCTGGCTGCTTGACCTCATTTCTTTTCAATTTCTTCTTCTATTATTTCTGAAAACCTGTGGAGATTTTGTGAGGTTTCCATAACAATGAAAAAGCAAGTAACATAGTGCTAATTTTTTAAAAAAGGAAGAGATAGAATTGCAGTACAGTCAGTCTGACTTTTATTACAGTATTTTCCTGGAAGTTAATAAATGATGTTCCCACCTAGACAACTTCTGGGCTCTTATGAGTAAGTCAGCATGGATTAGTCTGGAACATATCATGTCAGACATCCTAATTTCCTTCTACAGCAGGGTAACAGGCCTGAAAGGCGAGAAGATGATATGATCTACTTCAATCGTAGTTAGGATTTTTGTACTGTTTTTCCTTTTCAGAAGGAATCTAGGGAACAGATATTTTGGTGAAACTTTTGCCATATGGGTGGTGTAATGTAGGTGTGCTAACAATGCTCCAGACTTAGCTCCAGTATGTCATCAAGCTCAGAAGAAGTATTGGAAGGAGATTTCCAGAGGTGGGCACTGGGGCTTTGGTCATTGTAAATGATGCATTTGATAAAATACTGGTTCAGACTCAACAGATAACAGCAAACTAAGAGAGGTAACAAGCACTTGGGAGGAGGGATTAGATTTTCATATAGCTTTGGACAAAACCAGTAAATTAGCTTGAAGTGTCCACACCGAAAGGCATTAATGTGGGCTTGCGGTTATTGCTGGTGAATGAGCTGGCCGTACAGACCACCCAGGGGTGGATGGAGGGGGCCTGTTGAAAAACATCTTGGGGTCATGGTGGGTCACACACCACTTTGCCAGCATCATCCTGCCCCAACAGCAGCAGACACAGTCCTCCATAAACAAGAGGATGGACTTTCTGTATCCCGTGTTGCATCTCCTGGTGCTTTGACATTGCTGGAGTGCTGAAGCCAGCGTGGGGTACTGCATCTGGTGGAAAATGTAGGGAAAATGAGAGGCCTCTGGGAATTTGAAGGATGGGATTCAAGAAGAAAGATGGGAAGGAGTGGGGTGTTTGGAGAGAAGGTGAAGGATTGGCACAACGTGTTTGCAGTGTCTGGAAGACTGATGTGAGGGGACAAATAAGAAACCTCTGGCCCATGTCTGTGGGGGTTAGGACAAGCGGTAATGAGCTTGAGTGGTATCACAAAAGAAAGAAACTCCTACTTTTAGGCATGGTGAAGTGTTGAAGGAGACTGTTGGGAGTCTTTGGTAATGTCTGGTTTCTGCAGCTGGTGTTTTGCATTGGGCAGACCAAATGTGTGTGTTAGGGGTGAGCTGGAGGAACCCAGGAGTAGGATCCCAAACCCAGTGGGTTTTGTTTGCAGAAGTAATAGAGTTACTGGATCAGAAAAGGGTTTGGAGGGAAAGAAATTGGTGTGGTGGAGCTGGAAATGTTGGGCTGGAGGAGATGAATGCTTCTTAGCCATGCCTGGCCTCGGCAGCGGGGGAAATCACGGTCAGCTCTGCGGAAGGATGGGAATCAGAGCAAGTCACTTGTTTTCGATTTTCGAATCCACAGACTTTGAGAGATTTGAAATCACAGGAGCAGGTGAGCTTGCTCCTGGTGCTCTCATCTATTCCTCCTTAAGTGCTGATGAACACAGCTCAGGATTCACAGCTGGCAGATGCTGAAGAGGAATGCAAATTATTATACTCTGCTTTCTCGAGAAGCATGCTTAATGGAAAGAGAAGTGATTGCTAACCTTTAGAGCAATGCTTAATGGCTCCAGAAAACTTGAAACTGGGTCTCTCATATTTTCTTTTTCTTCTGTTTTTAGATCTTGGCATAGTAATATTTTAAGGCATAAGCCAAGCAAACCTTCTGAATCAGAACTTCATACTTGCTTCTTTTGAAAGATGAGTTTACAAAAAAAGATATAAAGTAGGATGGCTGGTTTCAGCATTCTTTTGAATGCCAGAGGAATTTGCTGTCTGAATTTCAGAGAAATTTGTGTATTTTTCAACATGGGAGCTGTTTCTTATTTCAGGACAAATAATAAAATACAAATGCAGGCAACAAAGTTGTTTCTCAGTGTAGGGTAAGAACTGGAGCAGAGTTCTTGCATGTTTAGACTAATTCTAATTTCTTTTTCAGCTAGGAATTTTTTTTTTACCAGGGAGGCCAAAAAGTGGGAAGGTTGTCACTTAGAAGAAAACTGTAATGTAAAGCATGTTTACTTTGTGTTTTCTCCTCCAGGCAATTGAGCCCTGTGGACTTTCTCTGAAGAGGTTCCAAGATAGGTGGTGAGTACTTTCCAGAGTCTGCTTGTTTCAAGGCACTCTTTAAATTGGTAATAGAAAATGCAAGTGTTGTTTTTTGTTCTGCATTGGGCGCAAAAGTTTGCATTTGCTAAGCTTGTGCCATGCTTTAATTTTAAAGCTGTCAGGTCTAATCTTTGAATAGAATTTTGGTATGGAAATGTTAAGCTTTACCTTTGCACCAAAATGAATTTCCCGAGACTTGATTAGTGAAATAAATGTTATATTTTCAAAAGTACTTGACTTAAGTGAAAATCTGTACAAAATACACCATATTTTTTACTAAAAGCCTACACTGTCCAGGGGGGAAATTATTTTCTGTGTCAGAGAGCAACCTTAGGGGTTTTTTTTTTCCCCTTCTGTTCTGTCCAACTGTGTTAATCTAACGGAATGCAACTTCCAGAGAGTTAAATGAGCTGCGTAACTCACACTAATCTCTGCTGCACGTGACTGATTTTGTCCTGCCTGCACCTAAGATTCTGTGTATTTTATTTGTATGCACTTCATTAGGTCCTTACTTGTAAGTAAGCGAAACATTAAATCGGTAAAGAGCTGCATGGGAATGAGATTGTTAAGAAATGCCCATGTTGTGGTGTTCCAGCCAGAGAGCCACCTTTTACACTGATGTAAATTGGTGCAATTTCTTTTCCTCTGGTGGAACCAATCCCTTCTGGCAATGCCAACCAGGACTCTACTCTGTAGCACCCTTTGCTCTTCATTTCTGGAGAAATACGCACACTGTTTTCTCTTTCAATTCTAGGTTTCTTTCCAATGAGATTAACCAAATTATATCATTATCCATTAATTGCTCAGGAAGTTTGTTCTTTAGCTGCATTTCCCTAGTGCACAGGATACAAGCTATTAGAATTCTTGTGTGTTCAGACTGACTAATGAACTACAGTTGAATGTCCCAAACCTCTAATGGACTTCTCCATCTTTCAAATCAATGTATTTTCCATAGACAATGGTCCCAGGTTGATTTGAAGTGTCCATATAGCTGAAATGTAGCCAGCTGCACTTGTTTCTTGTCAGGGCAGGGAAGGATGCTGGGATCTGGTGTGTTGTACTGTGCTTGTGTCCACCTTAATTTCATATTCATTTTGTCAAGAAAATGCTGATTTAGCATTTGTAAGGGGCCTATTTAATGCCCCTTAAATGTCTTTGTTATCATTTACATCTTTCATCAATGAAAACATCTCCTACTTATTAAACTGTTATCCACGTTTTCTGTATAAGGGGAGCTAATTTAACCTCAGACAGTTCTTCTGAATAAGGCTTATGTCCCCAAAGTATGAGTCTTACAAAACCAAATCGTGAATTCCATATGCTGTCTGTCAAAATGCTCTTGTGAGTAATAGCTTATGAACCCCTTCTCTCTGCCAGCCCCACAGCTACGATTGGATCTGTATTACAAACCTGCTTGCTGATTGTATTGATAATTGCTATATTGGGACCTGAATCATCAGTTGATCTCTTTGAGATGTTGAAAGATGAATCAAGCTCTCTTTTCCTGAGGGCAGAAGGGAGTATGGGGTTGGTGACTGTAATACCATGTGTGTAAAGGCCAGGCAATCTTAAACTGTCAATCTAAATTGTACTTAGACTGGATTTTCTTTTCTTATTGTTTCACTTGAATAGGTTATAAGTGAAAAAAACCTTGTTAATACTTCAGACTGTGTTTGCTAGAGTTAATGTTTCTTTCCCCTGGGTAGTCCCTTTGGGTAGTGCTTTCAAAAGCATGAAGGTCCTGTGGCCTTTCAGGGAAACTTGGGCTCCCAATGCTCTTTTGCAAACAGAGTTTAGAGGTGTCAGGTGTTTGTACATCATGTTTTTGCTGCTTTAATGATCTGTATTCCTCATCACCTTTGGAAATTCAGATGTGTCCTTTATTCCAATTTGGGAATTTAGATGATCTTTATCAGTATGAAGGTACATCTCCAGAGTGTAACAGTTTCTGTATGGAGCCTTGTGGTGGCCTGCCTGTGTTGGGACATATTTAACACATAGTAAGAGACAGAACTGAAGGCAGGCCAGTGTGGAGGCAGCTGGGCATTTTCCAAACTGTCATGTGTGGCCAGTGGTACACGGGTAGCTTCAGAGCAAAGCACAGCAGAATGAAAACAAAATATATACACAAGTATATATACTGCCTGAAAGAAGCTTGCATTTTACCTCGGCTGAGCACATCTGAAGGTGAGGGTGCTGGCTGGAGAAGGGGGAACAGGCGCTTGGGTGCTCTCCTGATGGGGTACCGTGGGCTCTGACGGAGCAAGCTGCTTACCCATGTTTCTGCCTGTAAGCACATAAGCGGCTCTAAGTGGTGGAGACTGGGGAGCCAGACACATGCTGGGAGACGCACCCGCATCGGGGCTGCCCTGGGCAGGACTGTGCTGGGATCTCCTGTGCCTCAGCATGTTTTGGAGTGCTGCTAGAGTGGTTATGCTGGGAGGTTGGAGATGTGATGTGGGCATGAGGACCATCTCAGTCCCAGATGTGATGCAGTGAGGCCGCAGCAATGGCATCACTGTAGCCTCTGTGCTGTTTTGGGGAAGCACATGAGTGGCTGCAACCCATGGCCAGGGAAGGCAGAGGACATGAAATAGCATGAACAGCAGAAACTGCCAGTTGCTTGCATGGACATGGGGCTCAGTGGCAGAAACAGAACTTCTCTGGTCCAGAGCTGGTATGCACCAATGCAACATTCAGGACTTGAATTTTGAAGCGAAACTTTCTGCAGCCAAAGACTGACAGATCTGTCCTGCCAAACTAGCTGTGAGGAACATTTTATTTTTAAACTGAAAGCTGTGCAGGCTTTGTTTTCGCAGGAAGTGGGCTCCTCTTGAGTGGGAGGTCACACGGAGCAATGAAGGGCTGGGCTCCTGAAGATACTCCAGGACCACCTGTGGTGTAGCATGGAAATCAGGCAATGCTTTTGCCACTGGTGCAGGGTGTTTTTTGAAATTCTCCTGGGCATATCAGCCGTGGCTTGGCTCTGAGACCTTCTTCATCACTAGGACATCCTTCCTCTCGGAGATGTCCTCATCCCTTTCCCCATAGTCTGCTAAAACCTCTGGAGGAATCTGTAGGGGCCAGACACCTGCCATACATACAACTGTACCACAGTGGGGGAGAAAAAGTGAAGTTAATTGGAAGATATGTCTTAAAACAAATGGGGAGTGTAATAGCAAATTAAGTACCTTGTGTGAATGGCTTATGTAACAAAGTAATTAAGAAGAATTTATTATGATTTAATGTGTCACTAATCAAAGCTTGCTTTTTTCCTTCATGCCACCTTTAAAAATTGCTATTTGAGTCTTTGTCTTCTACATTTTTATTATAAATAGATTTTATTAGTATTTTTGCTGTTGAGGCTTTTCTATGTTGTATTGCACATTTGCTTCCCGTATATGCTGTTTGCTCAGTCAAGGATATTAAGGGGAAAAAAAAAAAAAGAACCAAATAAACACTGCTGTACATCCATGTTTGCTTTTATGAATGAGTCTTCTGCCTGGTGCACACAGGCTTCGGAATTGCCCACTTTTCAAGAACTTCTAGAATTTAAACCTATTTAAACTATGATGGGGAAAATTCAAAAGCAGGCTTTGTTTTTAAAAAATGTACATTATTAGTCAAGTAGACAAGCTGGAAGATAGTGGGGTGCCAGGTTTGGATTATTCTATAATACCACTGTTTTTCCTGTTGTGTACTGTTCCTCTAGAAACACTACCTGCCTTATACGTTTAATGTAGATATTGCTAAATAGTGTGAAAAAGGAGCGTCTCCTAATGCAAGTATCTCATGTTGATTCACTGCTATACAACTGTTCATCCTCTAATAGTGTGGGATTACAAAGCATTATCATGCTGAGATTGACTCAGGTAGTGCTATTTTTATTTAAGCTGTATTAAGGTATCATTGTGAATCTTTGGTCTTGCAGCATGGGGGTAATACGATTTACTATTTTTATAAAAAATCAACATGGCTGTACAAATCCTGTCCATAGCAAGAGCTGCAAAGATTAGTCATGAGCTCAAAACTTTTCTTTTTCTCTCTTTGACACTAAGTCACTAAATTTTAATTTTTCATGTGACATCCATCATGTTGGCCAAGCTTGGAAAAAAATAAGAGTGTGCCTTGGCTTATGGTCAGGGACTTGATACTTGCTGGGAAATGGTTTGATGTAAGTGGGAGGCTTTGGTGTAAGAGGGTAGCAGGTTTGGAAATGCTTGTTGGAGTTACCTGGGCAGGCACTGAAGGAGTACAGTGGGTTTCATCCATCTGAGCCCTTGCTGGGTTGTCTTATCCAAGCAAATGAGACTTTCCATGGATGACACAGAGCACTCGTCTCCCTCCACATCACTGGCTTTTATATCAGGCCCTGCCCTGCTTAATTAAAAAAACCTGTGGTAATTTGTTGTGGATCCCTTTCTCACTCCTCTCCTTATCACCTAACAACAGCTTGATGCCCCTGTAAAGCGAAAATTGAACATATACTCTAGGATTGAGGTCAGCTGAGATGTGCAGACAGATATATCTATGGACAGCATGTCTGTAAAGCTAGATCCCTGTGGGTCAGACAGACTGCCAGACATTTCATGTCCAGAGGAGGAGGAGAAAAAAGCATGGCTTTTCTCAGAAATGGAATATAATGAGAAGTGAGGCATGATTTCCTCAATCGGGACAAATATGAAAATGACCAGAATTAGTTTCAGAATTTAGTCTCAGAAAAGTTACCACTAAAAGTCAGCATGGTTTGATTTTAGCTGTGGATGCAAAACTGGCTTCACAATGTTTCTTTGGTGCTTTAGGAATTTCCTAGAAGAGTTACAGTAGGCCAGCGATCATTTCATGTAAGTGGTTTGGATGCAGTCTCCTTTCAGGGGAGTACAGTAGGAAGAACATCGCCCACCTCTAAACTTCTCACCTCCAGGATTTACTGGAATGGGAGGTTGCTCCAGAGCAGAGAATACAGCAGTATCTCTTTGGAGGAGTTTCTGGGCCTGTTTCTGGCCTTCACTGGCATTTAGAAGAGGAAATGATTGACAGGGTGTGGGGTGTGGTGGTGTTTGGGGTTTTTTCCCAACACTACCAGGTGTTGCATCTACATCTACTGTCATGTCCAGACATCACCCTCCTTCTGCACGGCGTTCTGGTGAAAGTCCAGTGGAGCATCAGTGCAGTTGGTGGGGTGCAGTCTGGCTTTTGTGTGAGCAAAGGGGGTCTGAGTTAAGCCGGACAGTTTTGGTTTCTAAACATTTGGGATTTACAAATACTGCCCTTGGGTTACCAGAAAATCTTGTCTCTTAGCAATCAAAACCCCAATTGCTCCCTTCCAGAGAGCTGCCCTGCATTGCTGAGGCAAGCAGATATGGCCATCAGACCTTTGTCTAGATTTTGTTGTTGTCTGGGATGAAGCATCAGGATCTGCAGGTGGATTAGATGATCATTGTAGATCCCCTCCAACTGAACTATTCTATTCAGGTGCAGACAGTATTAGAGAGCTGGAAGAGGACCAGGCTGTAGATCCCAGCTTGTGACTCTCTTCCTGCTTTGGTATAGGAGAGGTGGAAGAGGTTTTCTTTGCTAGGTGCTTGCAGGCTGTCTGTCTGTCTTACAGTCTAAAGCCTGAGAATTAATTGTCTCAGTTTTTGTTTCATCAGCAAATGGAGCGAGATCACAAAATGTAGTGAATCTGCTACAATAACAATGGAGTACATTCAACTACAGAATTTTTCATTCCACAAAAAATATTTGGTCTTCATTCAATTTCAAGGGGAATATAACTTGACATTTTCTTTAAAGAAATGCCAGAGGGGAAAAAAATCATTTAGGAAAAATATTAATTTTTGTAATTTGGGGAGGAAATTTCATTTTAGCGATTTATCATCAAAAAACTATCTGGTTGCACATCAGCATGAATCCTTAAGGGTGTGTTTTGTGTTTCATTGTTTGCTGTGTACTGTTACTACCTATATGTCAGAGTAGTTAATTACCTAGTTCTGATCATTTATATTGGAATCACTAAGGCAGTTTGGTTTTAAGTCTTTTTCTAGGTTTAAATACCTTCTCTCTGAATTATGATGAACTATTTTAATGCTGTAACAAGGAGCACAATAGATATGTTAATATGAGAGTATGAAAATAGAAACTTCCGAATTCATAATCTTCTGCAGATTGGTTTCAGAATATACTAGGAGGTCCTTCTCTGAGTTTGCATATGCTTTCTAAGTATTTTGAATCAGAGGAAAAGAGCTTTTCCCTTTTGTTTTGCTTGGGTTTTTTGTTTTAAGTTTGACCAAATATATTTGACAGACTCTGCTCCTCAGAGCCAGGTAAGAAGATTGAATGGTCCCTATTCACCACTATAAAGATAGCGGAAGATGAATTTACCTGCAAAATGGCCACTGGAGGATTGATAGAAAGTAGCAGGTTTCAAAGCATGAAGATACTAAATGTTGAATTTTGTAGAGTCCTTGGGAAGTGACTTCAGGTTGTCCTCTTGAATCAGTGTGCTTTTAAAGATGTTAGGCTGTGTCTCTAAGGAAAGGGGTTTGGTTTTGCAGGCTATCACAGAATCACAGAATATCAGGGATTGGAAGGGACCTCAAAAGATCATCTAGTCCAATCCCCCTGCCGGAGCAGGAACACCTAGATGAGGTTACACAGGAAGGCATCCAGGCGGGTTTTGAATATCTCCAGAGAAGGAGACTCCACAACCTCCCTGGGCAGCCTATCTAGTTCTTCAGTTGTTTCCAGATGTCTGTTAGCTCTGTGGTTGCATTCCCCTCCAGCCACACACTTTATCTGCACCCTGGATAAAATGAGATGTAGTAGGAGAGTGGGCCTTATCATGCTCTCAGTACCTCCTGAGTCCTTCCCATGATGGCAAGGGAATTGTTCTATTTCTAGCTAAACAAATGCAGAAGTTTGATTTATTTCTCATTGCATCTCAAGCATCCTTCTCCCCCTTAAGCCTCTTGTGCTCTATGAGATAGCCCAGTCAGGAGTGATGATGGCTTGTCTGGAGTTCCAGGCAGCCCAGAGGAGTGGAGCTGCATCCACCTCCGTGACAACACCCATGCAGAATCCAGGGCTTATTATGCCTAAATGTGAGTCAAAACCTGCAAGAAGTGGTTTAATAATGGAATGTCAGCAGACCCCTGAGTACAATGATGCTGCTGGATGCTTTCATAAATCTAAGGTTTAGAGATGACAGTTATGATGCATGACATTGGGAGAATGTGAAACTGCAGTCATTAAACAAAAATGGGCTTTTAAACTAATGGCAGCTGCCTAAACAGTTTTGCAGTGAAACAGGATTCCCTTAGGCTACCATTCTTCAAATAATACAGGTCCTATCAACTTTAAAAAGCCAGAAGAATATTTTGTTTTGGTGCTGTAGCACTGCTTTTACATTCATCCCAAAGGTCAGGCTGCTAAGTGTTTGCTAGGTTTTAAGCTGGAGGTGTTAGAAAATAATGAATGTCAATGTGTTCCAGATAATTCACTCACTGTTATTCCCCTGAATTAGGCCACCTGCAATACCAAGGATTCACACCTGTTTCTAAATGGGTTTCGAAACAAGTATGGGGGTACTTTGCTCCATCCAAACTTGGCTGTACTTAACCCAGTAGGAGGTTCTGTACCATGTCTCTGTTATACAGAATTTTATCCAAATGCCTCCATCAAACCCTCTTCCAACTCCTCCTGGCTTAAAATTATACACAGTAAAGCAGTGTGTTGCCTTGACTCCTTTGAAGCCATCATTCCCAGGCTAAAGCTGGAGGTGTAAAGATGCGTGTATTGTGTTTTCCTTTGTGCCAGAGATGTCCTGATAGGCAAGGGCTACCCGTGATCTGAAGTGCATTGGCCAGTTCTTTTAAACAGGCATTTCAAGAGGATTTGGCAGTTACAGAAGACAAACCCCTTCTCAGCCATCCACTTTCACATCTTTTTCACTTTTACTTTTCCTCTGCCCAGGCTTGGTTTCTTCCTGAAAATAGCTTGTTTTGTCTCTGCCTCCCTGTCTTCCTCATTCTTCAGCTTGATGAGAACTCGTAATCTTTTTTCTTTCCTTTTTTTTTTCCCCTCTCCTTTTATTACAAGGAGTAGAGGAGAGGACTGAATAACCCAGACTGTGAAAGGATGCTGAAGACTGTAATTTAGTTGTTTTGTATCATCTCTCCTCATACCATACACAGTTCAGAGCCCACTTCTCTCCCTATAAGCTGAGTTTCAGCCTGGAGCTGGCCTTGCTTGCTGAGTGACTCCAGAATTATTTTAAATAATTTTTTTTAAATGCTTGTTTTTTAAAGCAACAGTTCCATTAGAAATGTATGTGAAATCCATTGAGAGCAGTCATATTTCACTTTGAAGCCCTCCATGTCATGAGATGATGGTTTAAATCTGGACACTGTAATGCTCCCTAGTTTTTCTAGGAGCCCTGCATGAGATGTCAGTTTAAATCTGGACATTGTAATGCTCTCTAGTTTTTCTAGGAGCCCTGCAAGACTGAGCAGAAGTTGGGAAGGATGGGCTTGAAGTTAGAAGGTCTGCTGCTGTGTTGAGGACATTGGGCACAGCTTTCAGAACCTGCTAAGTTCTCTTTTTAATGTTACCTGGCTCTTTGCAGGTTTTGACTGTCCTATGAGGCCTGGATTACATACTGATTCGTTCCACCACTTTTCTTTTCTCCTTTGCTTCCATAGTCTGTCCTAACCATAAATGTGGGTTTTTTTGAGAAGCTCTTTGTGGAGGAGGAAAGCCGTCTTACTGTGGTGACTTCAACCATGTTGTCTTCTTCCTGGGGAATATGTTTGAGTCAGGAGAAGAGAGTGGAAGAAGAAAGGGTAAATTAACTGTAACATGAACACTTGAACAGATGGCTGACCTCTGTAACACCAGGAACCATTTAATTTTAGAAATTTGCAGGCTGTTTTAAGTTTGTCATGCTCTTTACAGCCATCTGAGCATAGATATGTGACATGATTTATTAGCTTGCCACAAAGCTTTGTTACTTAATTTCCCTGCTGTTTGAAACACTAAGGTTTTAGGTGGAATGAACAGGATCCTAGAGCATTGATGGGATCAGCTCCTTTCACGCCAACTTTCTTTAAACCCCCGGAAGCTGAGGGAAGAGGGCTGCTCCTGGTCATGCTGGAAGGAGCTCAGCTCCTCTGATTCACTTGCTTCCCTGGCAGCGCTCAGCCCTAGCACAGACAGGGGCCATGGAACAATTATTGTGAGCAGGGCGGAGACAGATGATCATCCTGCCCCAAATCACTTAACCGTCTTAAGGGTCTACCCTTGCCTGCCTGAACTAGCCAACTAATCTTTCAGTGAGCTGCACAAGTGAGAGCTGAGCTATATATGGTATGAAGAGGGAGATGACACAAAATGATCAAATTCCCCTATCCCACCTCTTCCCCAAAAAACTGTGCACCATATGCCTGCTTAACATGGAAAGAACATTACCATTAGGAGCAAGTTGTTTCAGCCTATGATGGGTTATCCATCCTCTGAAGGTTTTTAGGTCACAGTTGCATATCTTCTGAAAAAATAGGTGGTGTAGGTCAAACGGGTGGTGGGTGGATTCTTAGATAAATTCATTTAGTCAAGAGGTATCAGACTAGATCAGTTGTTCTCTAATGCTTTTTGTGAGTTTACAGCATATTCCCAGGGGCTGCACTTTGGACATTAGCGTGATGATCTGGGAGAGAATATCTGCGTGGTGACCACACATGAAGTCCTTGGCACTATCCTGGAGACCTGCTGGGATGAGTGGTGCCAAGGATCCTATCTAGGATTCAGTGAGTCAAGGGTGGAGGAACAACTGTGAAGCACTTGGAAATTGTCTTTATAAGGAGTGTACCATGTTAGTCCACGAAAAAGTGAAAGGAAAAAATATAAATCTGTATCAGCGCAGCATGTATTTCTTTTTTAGAGGTCTGGCTTATCACTACGGGTGGCTTTTCTTAATTACTGCTAATGCTTCTGCAGGCTGTGCAGTTGGAGCTGGAATGTTGGCTGGCCCAGAGTCAGGACACAGAGGCTTTTATCAGGATCACTCAGAGACAGGCCATCTGCAAGATGTATTTATTTTTTTCTTATTTGTCTTCTCTAAATAAAAATGTGACACTGTGAGAATGTCCGTTCTATCCTATTGCTTCATTCCACCAAAGTTACCATTTTCTGACAAACCGTTTTAGAAAGTCTTATTTGGCAAATGGTTGTTTACTTAATTCCTCTCCTATCATTGCTGCTTGTCCGTGAAACCCAAAGCTGTTTGCGTGCAAGCTCAGCTGTAGCTCTGTTCAAAGGATTCTTTAAACCACCATTGCTTTCTGGTTTTGTTTGCTTTTTTTAGCTCCTTTTCTCTTATGATGGAGGAACTGCAGGTACTTCAGATCTGATGAAGCCAAATCCATTACCTGCAGAGCTGAGGGCTGTTGGAAGCTGCAACAGCCACATGGTTGGATTTCCTTGCTTACCCCAAGTGTTGGAGCTTTCAGCACTCTTGGCATCTTGCAGCTATAACACAGAGTGTAATGAGGATTATATTTGCAGGGGTTTCTTCCGCATGCAGAAAACTATGTGAAGTGCCACAAAGGTGTAGCCACCCACGTTGTTTCCCCAGGTCCTGCTGGTCCTCAGCCAACAATGGAGACTTCTCCATGATTGCCTTCAGCAAGAGGACTTGGGAGTAATACATTTTTTTAAAATTTTTTTTTAAAGAAAAGTGATTTCCTTAGGCTTAGTGCCTTCCCTGAAGTGAACTTGCCTGCTTGGGACACTGGGGTTTGTTTTAGAAATAAAACTCCTTCATCATGGAGCTCTGTGCAAAACTGTGCTGTTCAAATCACTAAGGGAAAAGGGAGAGTCTCTCAGTGACAGGAGTTGTTGCAGAGTTTCTCTTAGATTGATAAAGTTAAGGCTGTCCCTGTCAAAGCAAGCTTCAGCAAGGCTTAACATGTTTTGCCCACAGTTACAGTGATATATCCAGCTTTGGCCACCCTAGCCTAGGAAAGGCTGTCTCTGGAGGAGGTAGATGTGGTGGGTTGACCCCATCTGGATGCCAGATGCCCACCAAAGCTTCTCTATCACTCTTCCTATGCAAAAGAACAGAAGGAAGAAATATAATGAAAGTCGGGTGGGTCGAGATAAGGACATGGAAGATCAATCACCAATTACCATCATAGGCAAAACAGACTTGACTTTGGTAATAAATTAAACTAATTTCCCAATCAAATCAGAGAAGGGGAACACGAAATAAACTCAAATCTTAAAAACACCTTCCTCCCGTCCCTCCCTTCTTCCCAGGCTTAACTCTACTCCGAATTTCTCTACATCCTCCCAAGTCTCAGTGGTGCAGGGGCAACAGGAATGGGGATTGCGTTCAGTTCATCACACGTTTCTGCTGCTCCTTCTGGGGAGGAACTCTTCACACTCTTCCCCTGCTCTGGCTTGGGGTCTCTCCCATGGGAGACAGTACCCCATGAGCTTCTCCAACATGAGTGTTTCCTACAGGCTACAGTTCTTCATGAACTGCTCCAGTGTGGATCCCTTCTTGGAGTTTAGTCCTTCAGGAACAGAGCGCTCTGGCATGGGTCCCTCACAGGATCACAAGTCCTGCCAGAAAACCTACCCCAGTGTGGGTTCCTCTCTCTCTGTGGGTCCTGCCAGGAGCCTGCTTCAGCATGGGCTTCCTTCCCATGAGGTCACAGCCTCCTTCGGCCATGCATCTGCTCTGGTATGGGGCCCTCCACAGGCTGCAGATGGATATCTGCTCCACTGTTAACTTCCATGAGCTGCAGGGGTACAGCCCACCTCACCATGGTCTTCACCACAGGCTGCAGGAGAATCTCTGCTCTGTTGCCTGCAGCACCTGCTTCCCCCTCCTTTTTCACTGACCTTGGTGTATGCAGAATAGTTTCTCTCACATATTCTCACTCCTCTCTCCAGGTGCAATTGGTCTTGCGCAGCAACTTTTTCCCCTTAAATATATTATCACAGAGGCACTACCACCATCACTGATGGGCTCAGCTTTGGCTAGCAGTGGGTCCATCTTGGAGCTGGCTGGCATTGGCTCTATTGGACATAGGGGAAGCTTCTAGCAGCTTCTTACCCAAGCCACCCCTGCAACCCCCCCATTACCAAAACCTTGCTATGCAAATCCAATACAGTAGAGCATAGAGACTCTAGTTCTAAAGAGAAATGCAATTATGAAAGTAAAAGAGCAAACAGTTGTTTACAAATCTATAAAAAATGATACTCATTGCTCTTGGGTTCGCCTTCCTTGCCTTAAGGTTTTCTCATTAAAAGCGGTTTCTGTAAATACCATCTCTTTCTTTCCCCTTGGAGAGATCTCAAAATTGCTGGGCTGGAATTGTTGTCTGGGTAATCAATAAACCTTAATCTACATGATTGGGATTTTTCCTTGAAGTTGGTTCTTTCTGAGGTGGAGATAACATGTCTAAAGCAAATGTAAAATGAAGGAGGGTGAGATTCAACTTGACTCACTTACTATATGCTCTTACAATTTTGCAATATGAATGTCTTCCAAAACAATTACAGTTATTGCTAAGTGGACACTAAATGATTAATCTACTAGCAGACAGCCAGCGCAGTGGTGTCTTTGAAACAATTTTTTAGCCTCTTTGCTGCTGTTCTTTCCCTGCAAGGCTGACTTAAAGATAAGACACTGACAATAAAATAAATTGTGATTTGTAGCCGGGTTCTCTTTCGGTCTACCCCTTTGCTTCAGTGTTGTGCTTCTGTCTCGCGCTGAAGAACATGCAATGAAAGAGGTTTAAAGGCTGCCCTGAGCTGGAAGATCATTTGCTCTTGTATTTCATTTGAGGCATATGCTTAAATTAACGTGGGGTTGGCTGGATTTATTTGTGCACTTAGATACATGCTTAATCTGGGTGAATAAGGATGCTTGAGACCTTTTGTTGATAGGAGATTACAAGTGCTCTTCTTTGTGAGTTGGTGGCATCATGTGCAGAGGGTGTGAAAATATTCATCGATCATTTTACTATCCGGATAGCCCTTGCACTGGAGGATACCTGCTTAAGTCCTGGTTTTCTTCTCAGAAGGTCTCTCTTTTGGGCTGTGTGGTGCAGAGGAAGAACTTGCAAGTGCGTAGTTAAGGAGCTTTCTGATTTGTGGCTGAATTTAGGAAGGTGACTAAACACTGTAAAACTCAATGATTTGTGAGAGAAAAGGCAAGACTCCAGTTTGGTTCCTCATATGTTCTGTAAACTTGTACATTTTTAACATTTTTACAGCTACAAGTTATAAAGCTACGTACCATGTTGCATTGAGACAACTGACTCAAAAAATGCCCTGTCGTCTGTTGATGACATGGACTTGCCTGTGTGCTAGTGCTGGTTTTAATTGTCTTTCTGTTTGAGATGTCCTCAGGGTATCTCCTCAGGTTAGAGGTTAAGCTGTTTCTCATTACTTTGAATAACGACGATACATTTGGTTGTATGCCCAGTTGAGCCGACTTGGAGCTGGTGAGCAGCAGTGGAGCTGAGCCTAAGTCATGGAGTTACTCATACAGCTTCTTTGCTTTTCCATTAAGTTGTTCAGGCTAATAATATAATATAACATAATAACAACTCTGGACGATAACAGGTTTGCTTCCCTGGCTTGTGTGATGGCAATTCAGTTGCTGCAGAGGGTTTAACTCTCAATAAACTGCAGGCAAAAAGCCAGTTACTGTCTGTATGGTTGAATACTGGCTTGATAGAGCTACAAACCAGATTGCACCCATGCTACCTGAAGTAGTAGGGTTCATTAAAAAGAAATTGGTGATGATATAGGAAAGAACTACATCTCCTGGTTGGGAATATTTTCTCATCTCCTAAAGGTGACCCTGTGCTCAGATAGCGACACTTGCATTGGAGAACAAGAAGGCTTAAGAACTGGCTCATACTGCACGCTTTTTTTAAACCCATCTTCCTCAGTTAAATTAATCACCTTTTCTTAGTTCCATGTGGTGGAAGAAACAGCCGTGACAGTGCTTATAAATGATGCAATTTGCTTTTGCCCAGGATGCCAAAGTTAGGGAGTGAATTCCAGACAGACATCTGTCCTACATTAAGGTTATTCAAAGCAAAGCTTGGATTTAGTCTTAATATATTTATTACCAAATTTTAGTAAGTAAACGTCAGACAGACTGCTCCCACCCAGCAACAGATATGACTGTTTTGATGTAGCTTTGGTGCCTGTTCCAAAATGGATCTGAAAATTAGCCCCCTCCCATCTTCTGAACCTCCAGCTGTGGGAGCCTGGGCTGCAGCTCCTGAAGGAGATCAGAGATGATGTGCTGAGGTCAGAAAATGGGTGTGAAGATGCTGAAGGAGAGCACCAAGAGCAATCTTATCTATGGGTGCTGAGGGATGAGGCTACAGGTGGCAATTAATCCCATTTAATCTTATTTTTAAGATGGTTTTCTCCATGCATGCTGAGACTGTCTCATCATCCTGTTGTTCAGGTTTCCCTATGAGCTGGTGGTAGTCGACATGTTTCAAAATAGTTCCACAAAGCTGTGTTGATTGCCAAGTCCAATCTCATGCAGTTGCAGAGGGTGGGGAGTAGACTTCCAACCCAAACAAACAAAACAGATCCCATCTCAGGTGCTTGCCCTGCTGAGAGGCTGTTCACCTTCCTCCCTGATTAGAAATTGCCCCGCTTACAGACAGACTCTTTAATAGTTTGGGGGTTTTTTTGCCAACCCTATAGGTTTATTTTTTTATCTGCTGTCCACCATCCTGATGCAGTTAGAGCAAAAGCTCCTTTTCATATTTGTGCTTTCGTTTTAAGATGCATCAGCCAAGTGCTGCTAGTCTGCCACTTTACTTAGACTTTTTTTTAAAAAAATTTGTATCACTGAAAAACATTTTGATCTTTGCTCTTTATTTTTATTTGCATGATCTAATTCAGCTTGACTTTAGCAATTTCTCTTTACCCCTTTGCTTCCTGACCTCCATGACACCAGCTGTCTCTGCTGAGCAGCCCTTCCTTTCCATTCCTCACAGGCACTCTGTTAAGTTCTAAAATCCCTTTTTTGGTGATTGTTTCTCCAGTTAGATTGGGAATCATTTCATAGATGTCTCCCCAGTTTTGCTTGGTGTTAGTAGTACCAACTCTTTTTTTTTTTTTTTTTTTTCCCATCTTTGCCATAAAGATATTCTAAGTCCTTGAGTACACGTTCCTTTGATTCCTCAAAGCTTATAGGAAAGTGAAAATAAGAATTTCTGTATTTCACTGCAGAGTATTCTTCTACCTAAACGACCTCTCCCTGATTACAGTCGCCTCCAGAGTTACTTTCTGTGAGCATTTACATCTACTTACAGTGTCTAAATTAGTATCGCCCTTTTCTAGTTCAGCAGCTGGAGGATTACAACGGCTGTCTGCTGCTTCCAGGAATATCTGTGGTCAGCTCTTAACATTAATAGTAGGTTCTTCAGTTGAATATTTTTGGAAGTTACAGTCCCGCAGTAAGATAAACCCTCGTAGCATTTTTATCTCGCTGTGGACCTCGCAGTCTACACTGCACTCTTGTGTATATTCTATAGGGGTAGGACAACCCGTGCCGTTGTCCCTCCTCCTCCCAAGCAGCATGGACCTCGTGGCAGCTATAAGCCAGCCATGACTCCCATCCTCCTGAGTTTCCTCTCCTGCTTCCTGAGTTTTCTGTTGCATTGCCCTGGCTCCCAGTGTCAGTGTGTTAATGTTTGATCTTGTTTCTTACTCATAATTTGTGAATTTCTGGCTTATTATCTACCATCCTATCTGCTGCTGTTGATGTTAATGTGCTCTCTGTTCTCCTAAGTTTGGATGATATTATGTGCTTTTTTTGTCGACATTTACCAATCCCCCTGTCTGTTTATTAAAACCAGATGTGTATATTAACTGATTTTCCTGATTATCCTCTCTCTAGAGTTTTTTTTTCTCCTTTAGTTTAAAACTCTCAGCTGTGCCTGCTGTGATCACAGAAGGCCATTTCTCAGCCATGGAGAAATGTCCTTTTTTCATGAATGCCTTCTGGTGGTGTAACACTCTAAAACTTCCCTTGCAGTGTCAGTTCTTGAACCATATGGATGACATTAACCTGTAATGGCTTTTCCTTCCTTTTGTCGCGTTGAAAGAAAGTCCCTGGGGATGATGCTCAGAGGCTGAGCCTGGTCTCCCTAGGCTCTCTCTATAGCCTAGAGGGAGGCAGACACCATCAGGGAGCATCTAAAACAGGCTCCTGTTCCAAATTGCCTTCCTAGTCTACCTCATGCACTGGCAGAGAGACTGTCCTCTTCTGGGCTAAATTTAGTCTTTAGTCATGCCTGTGGTTGAGTTCTCCATCTGCACACTGAGGGTAAGAGTGCTTCATCTCTTACTGGATGGCCAAAGATAGACCTCTTGGGGAGCAAGGAACTAGAACACTGTTAATAATAAGGACCAGATGAAATGGTGTGAGTATACAGAGAGCTGAGGACAGTGCAGTGGAGCAGCCAGGGGCACAGGATGGAAAAGGAGGTAGGAAAGCAGAGTGAGACAGAGAAAAGACAGGCCCCCAATACATGAACTGTGGCTTTGCAGTCAGAAGAAGCTGAAAGACTTTCATGGTGCAAAGACATCTTGCAGCATCTCTACAAGCAGGAAGAATGAATCCAGATTGCTGTGTCTATAGAGAGCAATTGTTTTATTTCCCATTAAGAAGGTAGACACAAAATCAGATTTCTACTCTGAGTTGTCTTATATTTTTAGCCTGTGATTGGATTGCAGATGCACACTGGATATTTACATTTCTAGAAGCAGGCTCTGGTGCGGTCTTCTTAACCAGGATCCAAGTTAATTTGCTGGGCTTCCAGATAGGAGCCATTTGTTTCTCTATTATCAGTTTGCAGGAATGCTTAATTTAATCTAGATTTTCTAGCTCAGTAGTTTTCCTATTCTAACATTCAAGCATTTTCCTTACCTCCCCTTCTGATTTTTTTTTCTTCCCCTTGGGCTGAATTATCTGCCTATGCAGAATAAAGAAAATGGGGTTTGCAGAAGGAGCCACCTGTCCATCATCCATCCTGTGTAGAAGCTCTTGAGGAGGAGATTGTCATTCTATCTCCTATAGAAGGTTTCCTAAGAAGGGACCAAGTGCAAGCTGTAGCTGGTAGAGCCTCTTAACTCTGTTTCATTTGGTTTGTTGAGGCTTATTAAATTTTGCTAGCTTCTTTGTTTTAAACTATTTGACGATCACCTTATTCTGGTCCAGTACATGTGCTGAATAAAGATGTTGTTAAACTACTGGCTCTTTCTCTGTTGCGGGTAGATAAGGATATTTGCAGGGGGAGGCTCATAATTTTCCCTAGCAACATTTAGCCTCCAGTGCATCGAGTGACTTGTGATTGTATTATAGCCATTCCTTTAATGGAATTTTAAACTATATGTCTCTTCACAGTCACTTCTGCCTGGGGTTCTTAGATAGCCATGTAAGCACTATGTATGTCATTTCCATGGCGTGCAGTACATACTGGAGGAGCAGATGGGGTGCAGACAGGTAAGGTTAGCTCTTGAGCCAGCCCTTTTCTTCATTACTGCATTTTCCATGACAGTTAAGATTGTGGTAGGAAAAAATGATGCATCATGTATTAGCTACTTTAGTTTCAGAATGAGTGTATTGAACCAGCTTGAGGTCAACTTTATTATTTCTTCTTCTTGTGTTATGAATTTCCAGTACTCCCAATAGCCAGATCTCATCCCAGAAGAACATAGAAGTGCTGCACAGACAGACCCAAAGACTCAGCATGTCTGTAGCAGCAGGCATGCTTGAGAGCTTGTCCTGAGCAAGTTTGGTTAGTAGTCTGCAGTGTTTAGCACTCAGATGAGCATTTACAGTTGTCCTGTGTGGTTTCTGTGTTGCTTACGGTCATGCAGCAGTTGAAGGAAGCTGAGGTTGGTAGGGAGTATGCAATATGAAACTGTCCTGCTCAGTTCCTTGCTCTGGATTGTTGCCTGTGAGGTAGTGGTGAGGGGGATGACGTGATAAGCTAGCAGAAGCCATCTTTTTGGCCTGCACTTGTACAACATACAGTCTTGCTGCCTCCCAGTCTATGTCTCAGGCCCTAGGGTGCTGGGGTGATGCTCAAGCATTGCAACAGTAGGGCAAAGTGGGATAGTTGGCTATGCAATCAGGATACTCTGGCTGCTCACTTCTGGTGTAAATAGTCCTTGGTACTTTTACATTTTGGGGATGGAAGTGTCAATGTTGGTTTTCTCCAGAGCAGATGAGAATAGGTTTTGCAGTATTTTATCAAGTGATGGAAATGATGGGGGCTCACTCCTGGAAGGTTTGGGGCACGAGGCATGGGGCAGGGCTGGGTGAAGTGATACTGCAGTTGTGTCTGGGAAGCCAGGCAGGGGCTCAGCAGTGCAGCCCAGCCTCTGGACCAAGGGCAGAGGGTACATCTTGTACATGCTCAAAGGGTCAAGAAACAACTGGGACCCAATTCCCAGCGCCGTTGTCTTGCTGTGAAACACCACAAAGGCAAAGGTGGTATGGTCGAAATGATAGAGTAAAAGATTATTTGGTTAAACATACTTAGGTCAGCGTCTTAGGGTAACATACAGTAACCCAAACAGGGTGGGAATTCTTTAGGAGAAATAAAGCAATATAAGAGATGTTTAAATTCTTATATTACATGTTTGTTTTATTACAGTACTGACTTATTAGTGGGAAAACTGGTTTAGTTTACTTACAGTAGGTGAGATGACATGATAAACTCAAGTAGGAAAACAATATTTTACATTATTTGACATTATATAAATGGTACTACAATATATATATATATTTTTAGAGCATTGTTTTTTGTCTTACTCTACCATTATAGAAATGGATGAATATAAAGGAGAGCATTGGTAGCAGAAACAGAAACATAGCTGTAAGATAAGCTTGTTACATCTAAATGGTCTGCCTGGAAGTTTTCTCCCTGTTGTGCAAACTCATTACAACTCTCTAGGAGTTTCTCACAGTCTCCTCCCCCCTTAGTGTGACCAGGAGACTGAAAACATGGGATTTTCTCTGTGCTTTCCCACAGTGCAGCACCGTGTGGAGTGCACATGTTGTGAAAATTGCTCAGCAAGGCTGCCCTGCAACAGCCAGAGCTGGTTCAGGCTACCTCGCAAATCCTATTAAGTCAGGAGTGTCAATACAATGTGGACAACTTTGGTTCAGAGGGGCTATTTATAGCTGCAGTAAGAGTATTGTGTGTGCAGGGCTTTTCTTTCACACCTGATCAGGGACCTTGACAGATTCGTCGTCCCCTTTACCTGCTCAGCAGCTTGGTTGCCAGGCCTCTGAGAGCACCAGTGTTTTAACTGAAAATCCTGTTCATCTTCTAATGCTATCTGAAGGACACTGAGGTCATGATTTTCTGCCTTTCTCCCTGTACAACATCTCCTCATCTCCTGGCTCACTGGATTCAGTGGTTTGTCTCTCAGGGAGTGCAGATGCCCACCGTCACCATCACCATAAGTGCTGCAATGGGAAGGAGGAGGGATGCCATATATATGTCAGTGATGACATTAAGCTTCTCAAGGTCTTCTTGGTGATGAGTGAGCTTTCTGAAATGTTTTGTGGTAAAGTGTGTAGAATCTGGAGTTTGAAGGGACCTGAATGTGGCACGGCTGCAGGGGCAGGCTAAAAGGGGGATGTGCTTGGTCTTTGTAGGAAGGATGATTTGCACACCTCATCAACAATGTCAGTTCATGATTTGAGGGCCCGGCTGGGGAGATAGGAAGGACTCACCTATAAGAAGTTTCCAGGCCAGGGTAATGCAGTGGTAGAGAGAGGACCTCCTTTGTGGGCATGTGTTCACAGTCTGGTTTTAGGTTTTGGCATTTGGTGAACACACTAATGGTATGTCAAGGAATTGCCATTAATTTAGTTTTAAAATAACACAGCATTAGTGGAGCATATAACAGCAAAGAACAGTGAGAACATGTTCCTTCCTGCAGCCAGCCTGGGCTGGGGTCCCCACATTGCTGTCAGCCCCCTGGGATGCTGCAGCAAAGTGCAATCAAATGTGTTAATGAAGTGTATGAGCTTTCTGCACACTTACTACATTACATCGAGCAAGCTGATTATAGGGGCTGTTTATTTTACAGGGTTTTTGTATTCTTATTGGGAACCATTTGTCAGCCTGCATGGAAATCTAATTAGCTGAGAATTGTTAGCTCTCTGGTATATGTTGACCTATAAAGTGAAGGATTCAGCAATAAACACAGTCCATTAGGCTGCTGGATTAGTCTGTAGGCTTCTTCAGAGTTTGGAAAGCAGAGGCCTTGACACTTAAATGCCTTTCCCTTGGGAACTTGCCCATGTTTGGTGCAGGGGTTCTGTGCCAGCATCCCTTGTGGAGGCTGGCAGCCCATTTCAGCCCACTGGTGTGGTTCTCCACTGCTGGAAGTCTGATATCTGGGTGTTGGTGTGTCTCTGTGCCCACTCTGGGGGTGAGCTGAGAAGGACCTGCCTTGCTACTGGTGGTCTCGTGTGAGATGAGAGTGGGAGGCTGGTGTAACTGCAGCTTCAAATCCACCCTGTTGGCAAAGCAGTGCAACAAAGCCTGAGGCAGTGGGAAGGGGAAGATGATGCTTCTGCAGATCAGAGAAATAGGAAATTGCAGTTGACTGTGGTGCTTCTGTGGTGCTTCTTAGAAGTAAGCGTGGTGCTCCTTGCAGAGTGGTTCATTAGTTAAGTAGGTTTAAATTCAAGTCTTCTTCAGGGTGCAGGGGCACAGCATAAGGTTTCTGCTTTGCCCAGCAAATGCACCTCCCTATCACTACACATAAAATAACTTCCATTTTTTAAGCAAGGGGATACTTAAACTTGGCACCTGGCACCTCAGTGTGTTGCTGAAGGGTGTTGAATGGGCACTGGACACAACTGGCTAAAGCACAGACAAGGCGACTAATGACACCTGCAACCCTGCAGCGATATTTTTGTGAAATGTCTCCAGTGTGGCAAAAGCCCAGGGCTCTTCTCACCAATATCCTCTTCTTTTTTCTTAATTACAACAAGAGATTTACATTTTTTGTTAGCAGTGTAGGGAAAACTTCTGGCAATAAGGAAGGAAAGGCTGTGGAAAGCTCTACTCTCTGAAGTGATGCATTCAGGGTACTGCTACCAGCATCAAGAGTGGTGAGGTGGTTTGCGGGAGTAGAGTGCTGCTCACATCCCCATCCTGGCACCCCCAAAAGAGCCAAGCCTCCATCCAAGACAGGATAAAGGTGTATTTTTAACACTGTTTTGACAGGATGAATTCAGCTGCTTGCTCAAGGTGGGTCTGGGCTGCAGCATGCCTGAAGAGCGTGTCAGCGTGCAGCCTGGTCCAGTCCTTTCTGTGTACCCCAATACATTGACCTGTTTTGAAAACCCAGTCTGGCTGGTTGAGATGGGCCAAGAGGGCTAAGTGAGAGTGAAGCAAAGAGTGGTTGTTAGCTAACGTAATCTGGTCTCCTAGAGCCAGCCAGTGTCTTACCACGTGTTTGTTGGGTTGGACTGGGAAAAGATGTTCCATGTCAGCTCTGCTTCTTAAAACATACAAAAATACATGTAAGCCTTTCCAAAAGATTTTTTAATTAATTAAGGTATCTGCAAGACTGCATTGAATTTAATTTTTATCCTAGCATAGAGGACCACTGAGTGGTTGGAGTGACCCAACTGTGACAGCTTCCACCTCTTTATATTAATGAACATATTATTACTGTTGAGGTTGTGGAGAAAAGCTTTGTCTCTTCAAGTTTTGTAGTGCTTAAAGCTATTCAGACCATCCCTGAGCTGCTGTGCAATGGCCTACCCACCAAATTTTTCATGTCTTGGAGGTCAAAATCAGTAGTGAGATACTAAAACTGAGGCAGATGCCTTCTTATGATTTCAAGTGGCTTTGTTTTTCCTTTCAAGTTTACTTTCATCAAAATGATCACTTACACTTGTCTAAGCAGCATGTAGTGAGGGCATTTTTCTACTTGGGATGAGGCATCACTGGTGATGTCAGGGTGGTGTGGAGCTGGCGTGGCATTTACAGACAATCACTCATAGAAACAGTGCTGTGATTAATTAGGGTTTTCAGAGCTCTGAAACAGTCATTTCTCTGTTAATAATGTCCATGTCTAAGTGGCCCTCCACTGACGTGGAGTTTCTCTTTGAACAGAGATTGAAACAGGTAGTTTTGCCATTAGAGCCTGAATAAGTAGCCACATGAGGCTGAGGGTGCAAATTTGTATTTGCTCCTTGAAGGTTTTGTTCTCTTTGATGTAGAAGTCTCGCTGCTGTAGGTGTAGGTATGTGTACGCTGATCCAGTGCCCAACTTTTTTTAAAGAAAGATCTGTGAATTTCCAATAGATACATTGTGGAAAACCAGGGGATCTTTCAACTTTTTATCTTTATTTTACCTTTGAAGGAAACCAAGTGCAATACCAGAAATTTCCATGGTGGATAGTTGACCAGCTGGGCGGTCTCCTTCAAGCTCCAAAAATACCACCTGGTGAGCTGTAGACCACAAAACCATCAACCACTTGGAAACCTTTCAACCCCTTCTACCTGCCTGCACCTCTGAAAGTGGAAGTGTGGGCTGCATCTTCTGCTGGTGCTCTTGGGTGTCCTGAGCCTGGATGGTTTTTAGGGAGGAGGGAAAGGGGCAGACAAGCTGGGAGCAGAGCCACATGCCTGCTTATGCGCAGTAGCAGTGCTATGGGTGCATTCTCTTCTCCAAGCTCTCTCTTCAGACTTTGTCTGCTTTGTGGGGAGGCTTAATTCAGTGTTTGAGAGGCTCTTATTTTGCCTGTGTAGAAATGGGAATGCTGAGGGGGATAATGGAAATGTGTGGGGTGATACCATGACGTCTGTTCTCCGCCATCACTTGGGAATTTCTGGGTGTTGGAAGGATGTAAAATGTAAAACCCATCGCTGGGTAGAGTGAGGGTGTACATGTGGTTTGTACGTGTGTTTTCGCTTCATATTTAAGAAAAAAAAATAAATCTAAAAATAAACTCCCCACTTGCCTCCATTTCCTGGTTCACATGGGGCTGAGGCAGAGCAGCTGGAGGGATGGGGCGGCTGATCTGGTCCGGGGAATCTTCTGCCTGAGCCCGGGGTGGCTGGAGGGCAAGGTGAGGGGGTGAGTGGAGGTGGCTGGCACTCCCCTGGGCAGCCAGTGGGGTGTGGGGCTGGTGGCATGCGTCCAGCCCTTCTCTGGGTGTGTGTGGGGGTCACACTGCTGTCAGTTGGAACGTAGGCACCCTGTGGGTGTCTGTCCCGTGTGGGATGGCTGCGTGAAGTCCCTCTGTGCCCGCAGATATATGTTGTGGTGAAAACATGTAGGTTGTCCGTTGGTCACAAGCGTATGTGTTGGCGATGAGGGAGGCGATTGGCTTTAAACCCTCAGTCACAGAGAGTGGTTTAGAAGTCCAGAGTAGTTTAGAGGTCCGGCTGCTGCCCTGGGTGGAAGGGGTGAGCAAGGGGAGCAACAGTGAAGACATCAAAAATGTATAATATAATGGCAGCCTCTCATGCTGATGCAGCAGTGTGGCATTATGGTGGTGTAACCAGCACCAAAATTCTGCTCAAGAGCCACCGGGATGCTGCAGCAGCAGCCATGCCAGCTGGGGGGGCACTTGCTCCTGGCACTGGGGTAGTTTGCTGAGCCTGTGCTGAGATAACTGCCAACCGGAGGCTTGACTGAGACCACGGGGCAGCTGTGGGTGTCAAGAGCTGCCCTGGGAGCTTATCTTTTCAATAAGGGGACTACAACACTCCGTAATAGGTTGCCGTTGCTTTATTTTTTTTTTTTTAAGAAAACCTAATGATATTGTGATGGGGATGCACAGGCAATTAAAATGTTGGCAATACTAAAGTGTTTACAAATAAGCTGACAAAGGCAATAGGAAGTTGCATCATTTTCTCTGCTCTTTACAAGCAAGATTGAAACTCCCCTGGCTTGTGGTCAGTAAGATATTGCAAAGCCTGGTTCTGGCCTGAGCTATCGGCAGGGACCTTTACTTTCTTCTCCAGGGTAGCTAAATATATTTTACTCTATGAACCTTGTTTTTACCTCTATGAACATACCTTGCTTGTCTCAAACCCAGAAGCTGATGATTTGGAAAGGTCTCTCAAAAGTCCTCTTAAGTTTTATCAGTGATTTCTTGTCATTAGTCCTACTGACATATATATATATATATATATATATATATAAAAAATATATATATAATCTGTATATTTACATTACAGAGTTAGATTTCACAGCTTGTTAGTTCTCAGAGGTTTAGCAACCTCCTGGAAAAACTTGCACTGAGTGATGAAGCATCCTAATGGGAATCAGTGGCTTTGGTCCTTCATGATCTCAGTTTTCTGACCCGTATCAGCATATTTTTCCCCCAGCCTGAAGGAAACGGTGCTTGCAAGTTCAACAGAGGGCTTGCAGACTGGCACTGGTGAGGTGCAGGCTTGCCAAGTGGTGGGTTGCCCATCTGGGACAGATGATGAGAGGCATCCAGCATTTTAAAAGCATTAATGGACAGTAGATATTATACCTGTATGTAAAAGTTATTTTAAAAAGTTCCTGGGAGAGATGCAGATTGCCCATCTATTTGTCAAAGTATCTGAATAGCAGAGCTGCATGGAGGAGTGTCTTGCCATACTTGAGGCTTTTCTGAGCAGGGCTGAAGTTGCTAGATATAGTTTAGTTTATGGAAGACTGTAGGCAGCTTTGCACAAGTAATCATGAAGGGAGCAATCATAGATGGAAAGAGAAATGTGTCTGGTGTGGCAGAGCAGGGCACTGATGAGAGACACAATCTGGGTTTCTTACCATCTCTTTTTTCCCCCAAATCCAAGCCCTGGTGGCTCTGTCTCTGCTGCATGGCCCCATGGGAGTGCTCTGGGCTGTGGCTGCTGGTACCAAAGCACCCAGGGCAGAGATCTCTTGCATTGACTGACTGGTGGCATGAGGGCAGGAGGTGCCATCGCCTCGTCCTTGGTGTTGTCACAGCCCAGGGATGGCTAGCTGCTTTTTATTAACCATGGGTTATTCATTCACTTGGTTTTCCTCTGTGGAGGAAGGTCTGGTTTATAGTGCAGGGATGCTCTTTAGTGTATCCAGTGGTTTCAACTCACCATGAATTTTATGACTAATTGCTGCATCTATTGAATTTGGTGTCTGAAAGCAGCACTGCATGATGCATGATGGGAGGGGACAAAAGTAATTTTTCTATTTAGCTCCTCTGAAAACTTCTTTTAATCTGGCCAGTTTGGCCAGTTTTGTTGCTGGTTGGGTTTTTGATATTTTGAGGTGCGTATGTGGGTTTTTTGTTATTAAAGAAAAGACAAAATAACAGCTCCTTTTCTCTTTAATGTAATATAATTAGGTGGAGGAGCAAGCTACTAAATGGTTCTGGATGAAGCTGTGAAAAAGAATAATTTTGACTGCTGTTATATGAAGAATATTCCTTTTTCTGCTTTTATGATAATGACTGCCCATTTATATGTTAGCATCTGTTCCTGTAAGAATGTGGAAGGAAATGAGCTGGCTCAGCAGAAACTGAAACCCAAACTAATCTCATGCTGTAGTAAATGCTCAATAGTCTCATTGTCCCTGGGCACTTCAGCAGCAAACCCAGAAAAAACCCAAACAATCCACAGCATTAAAAACCGGAATAGATGTCAGAGAAAGCATCAAAGCCCTTTTGTTGTTTTTCCCAGCATCCCGCAGGTTCCTCACATGTGCTGGGCAAGCACAAAGCTCAGCAGCCAAGGGCGGGAGCTGTGCCCTGCTGCGCGGGGTGCTGGGGGTGCTGGGCTTCACCACCACCATCAGGGCAGCCGGCTCCTGCCAAAGCTCTTTATGAGCTTTCCGAGGCTGGCTGCCGTGCGTCCCGCAGAGTCCTCCTGTCCTTTCACCCTGTGCTTCCCCACTTGCATAACTGACTTAGGCATTACCCTCCTTGCTCTCCTTGCTGTGTCTTTGGCACTCGAGCCTCACTTGGCCTCTTTGTTTTGATAAATAACTTCCCGGCCAAGTCACTCCTTAGGTGAGGCTGGAAGTGTTTCAAAGCAGAGGCACTGAGTTTACATTCTTGCCTATTTAATTTTGCAGATCTGTTTCATACCTAAACTCACTGGGATTATTTACTGAAAGGATATGGAGAATAATATTTCTCATTTAAAAAAAAATCCCAGTAGATTGTGAACTTGTGATGCTTTCTCTGGTCAGAAACTGAAAGTGAAATAGATTTTTTTTTTAATTACTTTATCAGACTGAGAGAAGTGTAGAGATTAGTAGAGCATAAACAGAAGGAAGTAAAGCAGCTCTCAAGTGTTTTAAAGATCTGGGTAGCTAATTTGTTTAGTATGAGTTGTCACTGAGCCTTCGGTTTGTGAGTTAGAGTTTTAGTTTGTTAAATACAAATAAATAAACCATGGAAATGGAGTTTCTAGAAATTGTGGTCCAGCTTAGCTGTGCATACATTCTTCAGTCCCACATGTGAGATTGCTCAGTCCATGCTGGTATTTCCCAGTTGGGCTTTTCTTAGCAAAGTGTTGTCATGTATTTTAACTTATTAATGCCATAGGCGGTGGGATTGAGCGCTCCCTCAGACAGTTTGCAAATGGCAGTGAGCTGAGTGGTGTGGCTGATACATTTGAGGGAAGGGATGTCATCCGGGGGGACCTTGATAGGCTAGAGGAGTGGGCCCATGTGAACCTCATGAAGTTCAACAAGGCCAAGTGCAAGAGGGGTCACAGGCAGACCTCAGTATCAATACAGACTGAGAGATGAGTGGATTGGGAAGGACTTGGCGATACTGGTGGATGAAATATTGGACATGAGCTGACAACGTGCACTCACAGCCCAGAAACCCAATTGCATCCTGGTCCGCACAAGAAGAAATGTGGCCAGGAGGTCAAGGGAGATGATTCTGCTGCTCTGCTCCACTCTGGTGAGACTCTACTTGGAGTCCTATATCCAAATCTGGAGTCCTCAGCACAAGAAAGACATGGATCTGTTGGAGCAGGTCCAGAGGAGGGCCATAAAAGTGATCAGAGAAATGGAACACCTCTCCTATGAGGAAAGGCTGAGAGAGTTGGGGTTCAGCCTGGAGAAGCAAAGGCTCCAGGGAGACCTTATTGCAACCTTTAAAAGGGGGCTTATAAAAAAAAAATAGAGAAAGACTTTTTAGCAGGATATGTAGTGGCAGGACAAGGGGCAACAGTTATAAACTGAAA
The DNA here is from genome assembly GCA_013401335.1 of Brachypteracias leptosomus. NCBI lineage: Eukaryota > Metazoa > Chordata > Aves > Coraciiformes > Brachypteraciidae > Brachypteracias > Brachypteracias leptosomus. Next base: position 236,612 of record VYZX01006539.1, read on the forward strand.
GATGGTAGGTTTATATTGGACATAAGGAAGGAATTCTTTATTATGAGGATGGTGAGACATTTGGAACGGGTTGCTCAGGTGAGACATTTGGAATAAATGATAGTTGCCCCATCCCTGGAAACATTAAAGGTCAGGTTGGACTGGGCTTTGAGCAACATGATCTAGTGGAATATATCCCTTCTCACTGAAGGGGGGGTTGCACTGGATCATCTTTAACCATCCATTCCAACCCAAACCATTCTGTGATTCTGGGAGTATTTCTGTGAGATCTGGTGCCAAAATCTGCGTTTGTTTGTGGGCAAAGGCTGACATTTGTACTGTACTTGAACAACTGTTGGCACCACTGCTTGATGAAGGTAAGCAAAATTCCTGTGTCTGAGTGGAAAAAGTATTCTTCAAGTTTAAGACATGAGGCATCTAATATTTTCAGTCAGGGTAAATCTAATGATATTTTATGGGCTGGGAGGCAACAGTAGGAAAAAGATCTGTAACCTTTTGAAAGAGAGGAAGCAGATATTTTTTTTAGGCTTGCCAAGTGCTGCCATTTATCTGGCAGCTCCTCTTTATCCCTGGCCCCTGCCCTTGGACCTGCCCAGGACTGATGCGAAAGGAGCCTCCACCTCGTTGATGCCTGCTGCTGCAAGATGTGGATGTGTTTCTCTAACTGGCTGCTTGGCAAAGCAGGGAAGTCCCATCAACTGCCTTTCTACTTAAATTATCTGCTTTTTGGCACAATGACAGGCTCTTTTTAGCCCCGTGCATGGTGCCTGGCACAGCAGAGGCCAGATAGATCTCAGCTGCTACTTTTCTGCATCACAGCAGGAGCCCTTCAGCGTCCTGCTTCTGGGCTGGGGCAGCTGCCAGCAGATGCGATCCCCCTCACAGAGCCAGAGCAGCAGGCTCCAACACTGGTTAACTCTGATGTGAACCAGCCTAAGATGTGCTCTTGGCAAAGAAGTGGTAGCTCCCACTGCTTGTATGGATGTGTGAAACCAGACTACTCATGTTAAACGTAGCGTGGGCTGGAGCGTGTGCATGCCGCGGTTTACTCCGAGAAAGCTGCAGGCTTGGAAATGCTGGCTGCAACAACAGCAGCATTGAGAAACTGGATGTGTTTTAGTGGGTTTATTTGTGGATAACAAGTGGTGTCTGTTGTCGAGGAGGTCTGTGAGCTCTTGCCTGTGGCTGGTGCTCCTGGCAGTCCCCATGTCTTCGTGGTGCAGTCCAGAGAAATGTGCTGCCACAGCTCCCCTCCCTGCTGGGAAGAGCAGTTTCACTTGAGAAACAGTTGGTTTTTATAGGAAAAGTTAATCTGGGGGATTTATGCATACACAGATTTTATTCAGTGACATGCCAAGATGTGAAGGGATTTGAAGCTTTTTCATGACTCGCATGTCAGCAGCCATGGGCCATCAAGCTTGTGCCTGGCCAAAGCTACCTGCGTGCCCCAACATATATCCAAATGCCATTATGGCAAAGCCCAAAATTTTGGTAAACTTACGATATTTTTCCATGGTTTCTCCCTATCTGTTTGCTTGCATGGTGACCTAATCCAGGGTGCCTTTCTGGTTTGCAGAGGGTCCTCCCATGTTGCACTGGTGCAAGCACTACTTGGAGCTAGAGAAGGAGTTGTGCCAGGTCACCATGGTCCCACCCATGGGGTAAAGCACCAAAGGGCACACTTCTCTTGATGTAAAAAAAAAAAAAGTTAGTTCTTTCTCAGTGGCAAATCTTGCATTGACTACAAGCTCCATGTGTCTGTGAGTGTACATGAACACGTGTTTGCTGAGCTGCTTCCCCGGCCCCTACAGCAGATCTTGAGGCCCTCCACACTCCAAGGAGACTGCAACCTGCTCGTAGCATTCAGAGGTATTTTCAGTCACCTTTTTCACTGATCTGGTGAAGGGAGATTTTTAAATTTAAAATTTAAAATGCCTAATGGCATTTCTGTTTGTTACAGCTGTTCCTTTAATGTACCAGATCTGAATTTCCCACTTTGGGAGGAAAAAACCCCACCTTTATTTTGGATAAAATACAAATGTATGTGTGGAAGCTGCACTTGCTGAAAATGTTTTCTAGTACACAGATCCTGTTGAATAGCAAATAGTGCTTGTGGTCTCCCTTAGTTAAGGCTGTGGTTGGATTTGGTTGGTTGGTTGGTTTTGTAAAAGCCTGCAGTTTTGTTTATAAAACAAATACACTGTTATTCCCTGTTCTCGCAGTAGATGAGTGGTAGAAGTGGTCCTTCTTGGTTGCCCAACACTTTTAGCTGGAGAAGAAACTGGAAAATCCCTGTGTGACTTGCACCACTAGATTTACATGTGGAAATATGTTGGATCACTTCTTAACATTGTTTCTTTCCACTAAGCTTCTCATCTCTTTCATTAGACCTCCTCAGTGAATGGGTTTTGAAGCTCCATGTTTAGGAGTACACAGATCAGATAGATACCTGATGCCATGACACTGCCATTTGTCATTAATGTGAAAGAAGATCAGGACATGGTTCTGAGAGAGATGAGTAAACCTGGGAATGGTGGTCACAGAAAAGGCATGAAACACAGAGGGAGCCCATCCCTGAACAGGGGAAAAGCTGCTCATCTGGAAGTGCGAAGAAGAGCTTGGGCAGGGCTGAACACAGATTGACCCAAGACACTAGGGTGAAGAGACAAATCCCCTTCTTGGATGAGTTCCCAGTGCAGATAAGGAAACTTAGTGTTGGGTTGAGACCTCGTCCAAGGTGATGTATGCGGTCCCAGTGGCCAGGAGTCAGGCAGCTGTCACTGCACTAAGGCAGAGGAGGATTTCTATGACACTTGGAAATAAGAAGATGATTCTGACCTGGTAGAGGAATGATGCCTGTAACTGGGGTGATGGGAGCAAAGGCTGGCTGGCTTTTGGGATGAAGCTGAGGAATAAAGTCATCTGCCATATCAAGGCCTGAACATGGTATTTCCAAGAGGAGCAGCTCATCCTTAGGAATATTGAAAATAATGAGTATTGTCTGCATTAAAGTGCACATATATTGAGGTACATCCACCCTGGCATAGCTCTGTACAGAAGCCATTAGGACAAAGCTGAGTAACGGAAACTTATAGGACACCGAGACAGCTTGGAAGCAACAAGAAAAAGAGAAATAACCTATAATAGCCAAATTGAATTTGCAGGAATGGTGGCATTCAGTGTCTTCGCTTCAGCGTGTGCCTGTGGTGGATATGCCTGCCCCTCTCATCCTTGGCTGCAAATTTGGTGTTGACACAGGCTGTTTCTTACTGCACTTTGTCTAATCCTAGCCCAACAATGCTGCCTTCTCAGCTGAGTGCTCACCATACTATGAATTAGTAGAGATAAGCCAGGAGTTTTATAACAACAGTACATTCACTGAGTACGTTTCGTTGTCCAGTGAACCTAGAACCTGGCAAATAATTGCTATAAGAAATAGTTTTGACTCTTTCTCTCCCTTGTAAAACTGGGGAGGAGCTGATAACTTTATCTCTCCCGGTTTTGGACCAAGCACAGTTTTGATGGTTATCTCAGCAGTTCAAAACCACAGACGTCTGTTCCAAACCGGTGGGTAATTGCTTTGTGCAAAGCCATTCACGAGCTAATTTTTTCCTCCAGGAAGGTGAAGTTTGTTTATTCAATCCCATTTCAAAGCAATGCCATTTCTTACCAGAGACCGTAGCAGAAATGTGTGCACAGCTTGGTTCTTTCCAACGTGCCTATATCTTCATTTTTGGTTTGAGAATATAATTTGGAGTATATTTTTTCTGCATAGCTTCTTAATCTGCCTAGTCTGATATTTTTCTAACCTATGGTTTCCTTCCTTCTCTCCCTTATTATTCAATCTTCCAGACCATTGAAAATATCTGAGATGTAGATTTAAGCAACTTTGGCACAGCACTAATCTTCCTCTATTGAGTTAATAGGCAATGGGTGCTCCAGCACACTAAGGATGGGTTGAAAAATGACAAACAGGCTTCCTCCCACAGACTGATACTTGGGGCAGAGAACAGGGTGGGTAAGATGTGTGACAACTGAATAGGTACATTCAAATGGACAAATGAGATAACTGATGCAATACTGTACAGAGGCAAGATCTGTGTGGTCTGCAAATATGTACTACTGTATTTAGGACCTGATTCTGTAACATCCAAGCAAAGTAAATATTCCATTGGTATTTATTAGGACTGGCGATGGGTTTTTTGTCAATGCCAGTTATTTGCTTATCAGTACTGCTGCTCAACCTCCAGGTTGTCCTGGCTCCAGTGTTCATGGTCTACATGTGGAACCATGCAAGAGGCAGGAGAAGAGGCAAGGAGGGAAGGTCTGGTATGGCTGCAGAGGTGGGGAGGGGGGGAAGGATCTGGGAGGGATGGATGGAGCAGGTTGAATGTCTTGGTCCATCAGAATAAAGGGGCTGCTGTAGCCCTATATGCCATGTAAGAAAGGGCTAAAAGGTAAACAGGGCTGAGAAATAGTATAGTGTTGAGGTGGCATTGCAAAATGTAAATGTAGTTTCTTGATTTTCTTTTTTCAGCGAAGCATGTTCTTGGGGAACAAAGTGGGCTCTGCACTTTTGGCAGGGGAGCTGAGACCACTGTCCCGGGCTTTCCACAGGCTTTTTTGTGTGAATGGTGCTAGTCACAATTGGACTGTGTGCAGCCCAGGCCTTCCTCTTCCCACCAACGTGGTGGGAACCACAGAGGGGCAGTTGCATCCCATCAGAAACCCCCAGCACACTTCAGCCAAGTCCCAGCAAGATAGGACTTTCTTCCAGCAGCCACCCTTTCGGTCTTCAGCAAGGCTTGGGAGAAGGGTTATTTAAAGCCCTCGTCCTTTCTGTGGAGTATAGGAAGTAGGAAGCGCTTCCTCTCTGTAGATCTCTATCCAAAGCTTTTGTCTGCTTCCTTACAGTCCCACCCTGCTTGGAGTCACTCCAAAACCGAGCATGCTGGGGCGATGTGCCATTGTTCAAGAGAGTCATCCTCAGCTGCAACTCTTCTCCTTTTCCAAACCACAAGGTTTCAGCACCAAAATGCCAAAGAGGGCTCTCCTGGTTGGGCTATGGGCTATATAAATTCCCTTCTGTCCTCCCTGCCCCACCACCCCTCCTGCAGTTGGAAATATTGATATTGCAGAGAGGAAATGTGGGAGTCAACCTTCCTTTGGGAGCCTGATTGATTGATGCTTGCTGCTGAATTTTAGTTGTGAAACTTAGTAGAGGTCCCAAAATAAGTCTGACAAGTCATGATCTCTGTGATAGAGGGTCAAAAAGCTAAAAAAAAAAAAGTAGTAAGTTAACCACAAAAATGTGAGGGCCTGAAATGCTTTTAAGATACTGCCTACTGTCTTCAGAGCATGGTGGGAAATGTGGGGCTATTTCTGTGGGGCTGAGTATATCTCAGGGAAGTCCAGCAGCAGAACCATACTTGTGTTTGCAAAGGGGAGAGAGAAGAGACTGAATGGGAGGCTCAACCAGGGCAGAGCATCAGCTGGAGGATCTACCTGGTGCCTCCATGGTCCAGACTGCCTTCAGCTGAGCAGCTAAAGCTTCACCTTCCTCTGACAGGAGCCTCTTCCCCGATGCCAATGTGAGTTCAATCATCTACATTAGTTTTGCAGCTGACTCCCCTGATCCCAAAGGTGGTACATCCTCTGGCCTTCCCTTTTCAACGTATGTACTGACAACAAAAAGCTGTTGGCAGGCTTCAAGGCAAAGGGAAGCAGCCTCACTGTTGTGTGCTGAAAGTTGATGTCTGCACACCCCAGGAGAAGGCATCACTTCAGAAACTTTCAGTTAGTGCACCATCCTCCACCAGTGTAGTCCTCCTTTTAACCACTGCCGCGTCCTTTAAACACTTTTTTCCTGTTCCTCTCAAGAGGAAAAAATAAATGGTAAATTATTGTGTTGACATTACAAAAGTTGCAGTTACAGAAAGGTCTTGTTGACATGGTTTCTCATACAGGATACCTTCTCCTTGTGCAGAAAAATGCCTGAAAATTTCCAGGAAAATGTATATGTAATCCTTGGGGAAGGGAGATTGAAAAAATAGTGACAGCCTGTGGCTAGCGTGCATCTTTGTGAAAGATGCAGAAGTTGGTGAAAGTACTGGGTTTAGCAGGATTTTCTGTAGCCCTGTTAGAAGTGGAGCTGACTAGTTGATACCATGTATAGCTTAGTGTCTCTTCAGAGACTAGAGTAATAAATGAAAAGATCGAAAGAGGCTGAGGTCAGCATCCTGGCATGGCCACACAGAGAAGAGCTTATCTGTCCATGGCCTGATATGTTAAAACCTAACTGATTAGGTGGTTTTTTTGTTTGCCTTTGCTAAAACAAAGTTCATGAGCATAGTGCCATTTGAAAGAGATACCTTAAGGTGGTAGGTTTTCTCCCTCATCCCCTTCTCCCCCTTGAATGTCCACCTTCAACATCACTGTTGAGCAAAGACATTCATTTCCTGTTTTTCTAGTCAAGACCTTCACTGATGCAGCATTGAGGTGGTGGGACAGGATGTGTTCCATATGTGGTCTCAGGTGGAGGTCAGCTCTTCTCATCCTATGTCTATTGGGGTGCTTCCTGCTTCAAAACCATCACACGTTCCTGTTACCATGCCCAGTTAGGGAGGAAAATAAACCCATTTGGCCACTACCAGTATCACTTAGATATAAATATAAAATTCAGCATGATTTGATTTTCCATTTGCTGTCTTGCCCAGCCTGCTGACAGAGACTCAGCTCCAGGCAGCCCTCACCCACAGTGCTCAGAAAAGCACATTTGATGTGAATATTGCTGGGGATGGAGCCCCGTGGTGGAGGTTAATGAAAGAAGTGATGCCCTGAGTGCAGATTGCGTGGTTTGCTTCTGAGGTGTTTTGCATTTGAGTGTTGAATGTCACACAGAAATACCTTAGGAGAGAAAGGATTTTCATAGGGTTGTTCTTGGTGCCCCTAAAAACATCACTGTGTGTCTGGGGTTTTCAGCTGTCTCCTCTGATATGGAACATTCTTTTTCTCTGAGACAGACTGTCATATTGCCCGTCTGCATAATTTATAGTGAACATGCTTAAAAGCAAGTCATACTGTTGAGTGCTCACAATTAATGGAAGTTGCAACTACTTAGTGCATGGGTTGGAACTGGAGGTGCTGCACCAGCCTCTACTTGCCTTGGACTCAGCTGCTGCAAGAGTCCAACAAGCGCAGACCCTGACAGCTCAGTGAAGGGGTGTTGCTCATTTTTGTACTGATTTTGGAGGAACTAGTCACAAAATAATACAAAGTCTCCTGTTTTCTGGAAATCTACCATTTTTAATGTTGGTAACTGAAGTGAGAGGTAAGAGGGGATTTTACTTGTATCACTGAGCATCATGTGTGGTCTGTCATGTCACCACTGATCAAGCAAGGATGTCCTTCTCCTGCCTGCAATGAGTATGGAAAATAGCACTTTATGTTCAGGATCTACCTAACAGAATCTACCAACACTGTGCTCATCCCTGTGACCATCAGGTCTGACGTTCACACCACCGAGGCACTGCCTTGGGCAAACACCTGCATGTGCCCTCATGTACGTTGCCCATGGGGAGCTGCCAGCCCAGATGTGTCTTGGCATGGGCAGACCTTGCCATCCCAGGAGGATAGCAGGACATTGCCCCAGACAGATGTTTGTATCCCAGTTTAGATTTTGCTATAATTCAATACAAGGTGTTTGGTGTTGTATTCTTGAGGCATGAAAGCTTGTGGTTGCCCTGATACTAACGTGAGCACGAACCTCACATTATGTTCCTTGTGTGATGCTCCAATATGTGTGCTGGGGATGTGGCTTTTCTGCATGTGATAGTAGTCTCTGCACTTTTGGCTCCTTGATTTTAAAAATAAATTTAAAGAAGTCCCTGTAATCTGGTACAGTGACCTGCACCAAGACTTGAGTAATATCCTCAGGTAGCGTAGAGCTTGGGCTGATTCCTACCAGCATAGAGTTTGGTCCTCTGCTGCCACAATTGCTGCATCCAGCAGAACCAGGTTTCTTTCCTCATGGTTGGGATGCTGTTCTTGTGTGGTTGTTTTACAGACTTTTTATTTCACAGATTTTTTTACACCTTTGCAAGAAAAAAATAAGTTAAACTCCAGGTTTGCTTTTTAACTCCAGTGGTTTTTTTCATTCAACAAACAGAAAAATAAAGGTGCTATTTTAAAGTGATGATCTGTATTTAAAAGAAAAAAAAAAACAACAACAAAAACAATCAACCAAAAAACCCCACAAAAAACCCACCTCATTTAGAAAGCTAGGTTAATAAAATGAATGGGTACATTTCTGTTAGATTTGGGATTTTTGGAACAAAAAATAGGGCAGTAGTAGAAACTGTTAGCAATAGCTGTGTATTTGGTAGATGAAAAGTTAAAGATGGTCATTCTCTTTTGGTTGATTTTTTCCCCCTCAGTGTTTCAGTATTTTTAATTAAGTATATAAATAAATGATGGTTGAATTTTTGTTAAAGGTAGCTAGTTGGTGTACCTCCAAACCCATATCTTTTTACTAAGCATACCTCTGCTAAATATTTTTTTTTTAAAAAGAAGTTTCTTTCCACTTTTTGAAAACAAGCCCAACTCTCTTCTCTTCCTTGTTTCAAATTAGCTACCCTGAAATCCCCCAGCACAATACCTGCAGCTGGGGAAGGGGAAAATGTCAGATCTGGTTTGGTTTGGGTTTTTATTTAGGCATCATTAGCAGTGAGGCTGATCTGCAAGACCAGCCTCTGAGGGATGATTATCATCTGTCACTGTCTCTTTAGCAAGTGTCATTGTCCCCAAACTCTCCATCTTCTCCATATGAATGACTCTGATGCTTCAGGGTTTGCTCAGGTGCCATTGGCTGGCTCCTGATACTGCTATATTTTGGCTAATTCTTCTGAAATTAAATCCAGCTTCCTTTCTCCCAGGACTGTGATTATTCTGTAGAGAATTATTCTGTGATTTACATTTATTGATTAAATAAATGCATCGTATGAAACTTTTTGAATCCTATGACAAAACAGCCCAACCGTGCTCACTCTGCGGTTTTAATTGTATTACAAATATAATGCCTTGTGCTAATTTTTGTCACTTTTTTTCCTTTCTTCTGAAAGGCTGCAGTGTCCTCTCTGATTTCCCCGTTCACATCAGGCACTTTCCCTGTCTTACAGGCCTGCACTCACAGAGCTTTATTCAAAATTTTATGTCACAATAGTATATTCAGTGAACATGACGTGGGTTTTTCCTCATGCAACCCAACCTTCTCAGAAAAAGACCTTGTGCTCTAAGACATTGTGCTGGCATGTTTTCCTTGCTCTGTAATATTGTGTAAACAAACTGTAATTTATTTTTTTTAAGCCTTGCCAACTTTGCACAGCATCTGAAGACAAAATAGGGCTGGCTGCTTCTCCCTTGGTTTCGGGAAAAAAAAAAGGAAAGGGCAAAGGGAGGAGATGAGGAACATCCGCACTATTTTCTTTTCCTGTCTGCAATCACAAGCTGCATTGCTGCCCAATCTGCTCCCACCCAAATTAACCCAATTTCCTAATTTACTCAAAATATTCCTGTGCTTTTCTTACTGCATTGGGAATATTTGCCCTTTACAGTAATAAACTCTTCTCCCTGAGCTGGAGAACATTACTGAGAGCTCCCCAAGGAACTGCCGTTTTTCTGGTCCCAACACAGGTCTCATTTTTAGCTCATTAGCAGCAATTCATGAATGTTTGCGGTGGGGCTCTGATTCTTTTGCTTCTTTGCAGTGAATTTGTGCCTGTGTCCTCAATGGCAAACTCTCAACTCCTGGTGATGGGGGTCAGTGTCAGCAGACACAGCAGGTCCCAGCGTGCCCCAGCTGGTTGCAGTGACTGCAGTGGCTGGGAAGATACTGCTGCTGGCCACTGCAAATGCCTCTGCACCGCGTACCAATGGTGTGAACACAAAGTGGTTCTCAGGTTAATGCACTGATGCGTGATGTCGGACACTAATTGATTTTTCCCTGTAAATCAGGAATATAATCCCAAGTAAAGTGACTTCAATGGACAGGAGCAATCCAGAGACGTGTAAGTGAATTTCTTAGGTTTCAGCCCTTGCAGCTGACTCCATGAAATTAATGTGTCAACCTGGAAATATTCCTCTCACATAGCTATTTGCAGGATAGGAATCTCTGTAATTATATCTTTATTTGGCAAGCTGGGGGTAGGTGGTTACCTATAATGAGTTTTTATCCCAGACATGGAAGTGGGTTTTCAAGACCACACAGTTCCTGGATACATGTTTATGGATAAACTTACAAAGTAAAGTGGCTGGAGGTCTGTTACTAATTCACTGGGCCTTTCAAAAGGATGTTCAATGTACATACCTGAATTGTTGCTGCGTTTTCTGGAACTGAAAATGTGTGTGATACAGGGGCTGGTCCTTCCTCTTCACCCACTTTTTTCACTAAGCTTCTGAAAAGGATTTAACTTGAAAATAAGTTGCAAGTAAGCAATGTTGCTTATTTAAATAAAAATGTGATTAGTCACTGAAAGTGAAAAATTTTAAAAGCCCCTTTATTTATTTAGTATGGTTCGTTCTTCTCTTGTCGGGTTTCATTTCTGTTTCCCTAAAGGCAGGAGAGGAAAGAGCTTCAGCTCCTCTTGCTGCCAGCCTTTCCCATCTCAAATCCTCCAGCATTTTTGCAGGGTTTGAATTTTTTGCGGCATTATTGATTGAGGTTTCTCTTTTGTCTCACAGCTTCTATTATTAACTTTTCAAGAGGTGAAGATATTCCTTGTTGCACTTCAGACTTCATCAGAAGGTGTCACTTTTGGCCCCGAGTCTGCAGGCTGGGCAGGCGAGGGGGGCGCTGCAGTAGCTGGTGTGTGTGCCTTGGCGCTGCTTCTGCCGTGGCTTTTGCTGCAGGGCAGGAAAAGAAGTTCACATGAGTTTACCAGGCAGGACCAGATATCTATAGCAACGTCTTTGTATATCCTGTGCCTTCTCTATTGCAATGCTCGTTGCTTAGGCTACTGACATTAAAACATGTAACAAAATCTGCTCTTTCCTCCAGAGTTCCTTATCCGTCCCAGGCCTGTGTAATTGCACATTTCCCCTCCCAGTTCAGATCAAGCCCATTGACCGGCCCTGCACAAAGCATGGGCCAGAGGATGTTATAATCTCATTTTGCAGCCTATTTGCTATATGATCTTTTCTTACCACTAGGCATTGGTTGCTAGCTGGGGTGCCTGAGAGCCCATCTCCCTCTTGCAGCTTGGCTCATGGGAGCTGGAGTTTTCTTAAATACATCTGTGTGCTGAACTGAGTCAGTGAGCACTGGTGCTACCAGAGCCCACAACATTTTTCCCTGAGGATGTGTTCCTGAAGTGTAGTAGCACTTTTTAGTGACTGAGGCTTTTATTTGGACTACTTGTGGGGTTTTGTGTTGGGTTGTTGTTGGGTTTTTTTAATACAAGGATCAAACTTTTTAAAATACAGCCTCAGAACAAGGCACCACAGTTGCTGAATTGCCTCAGGAGAGAAGGACCTTCTCATGGTTCTCATCTTCACCTGGCCATAGGAAAAAGGATATTGAGGCTATTTCACAGAATGGTTGAGGTTGACAGGGACCTCTTGAAGTCATCTAGTCCACCTCTCTTGCTCAAGCAGGGTCAACTAGAGTAGATTGCCCTGGACTATGTCCAATTGGGTTTTCAGTATCCCTAAGGATGGAGACTTCCCAGTTTCTTTGGGCAACCTGTGCAAGTGTTTGACCACCATCACTGTGAAATACTGTTTCCAAGCAAAGACTTTCTTAACATGGTGCTCATGAGGTCTCTGTGGGCTAAATCCTTTTGTCTCTTCTTCTGCACCCCAAAGCAGAAGGCATCAGTGACAGATTAGATGCTTTAGGTGTTTCAATTAAAAAATCTTCCACCCTAGTGGGAATGGTTCTTACATTCAGACCAATTTAGAGCAGTATTTGCTGCCTGGCTTATGCTTTTATTTGCTAGGGGCTCCTGCAGTCCCAGAGGCACTGTGCTACAGCTTTAGGACCACAACAAAGCTCAGACCAACTTGTTCTGTTTTTTAAGTGAGCACTGCAAGAAAATGGTGCTAGATTTCCCCCTGCAAAGCAGATAGGTCAGATAATATAAAGGTATTTATTCTGTTTCTCTGTGCACTGTCTTTCTCTGCTGGAGCACTGCTGTCCGACTGACAGGAATTTCAACAATTTTCCTCTTTTTATTAACACTAAATCAGTATCCAAGGGGGAAGTTGCGCAAGGAAGCGTATCTCTAAGGAGTCATTCCTCCTTTTGCAGCCGTAACTGATGCGCTAAGAGGATTCCATCAGGAGCTCAGTTCAAGAGGTTTTGCCTTCAGAAGGTTTGTAGTGAAAAAGCTGGGTTGGGCTCCAGTTTTTTGGGTTATGTGCTCAGAGAACGTTTCTGCCTGCAATAACTGGTAGTTGATAGAGAGTTCATGTCAAAGTAGGGTGCACTGAGCTTTGTTGCAAGTATTTCAAATACTTCAGTGTGAGGATGCTGGCAACCAGTCCATCTATTGGCAAAAACACAGAATTGCTGCTTCAGCTGTTTCAGAGTTAGCTACAGTTGCTCGCTGTAGTGCTGCATAACTAGTGTGAGCTTGGCCTCAGTAAAAGACCTTTTTTGTGCTTTTTCTTGTCTGATCACCTCAAGAGCATTCCTGTTATGATTTTTGCTACTGCCATGATAGTGTTGGGATGCTCTGAGGGCTTTTGCTCATCAAGCTAAGCAGGGACAGATCTTGCTGCAATATATATGGCATCACTTCCCTGGATTTCACCCCGGTGGATGGGAAATGAGGGACAGACAGGCTGTGTTGGAGTTAGGTCTCTGCTGACTGCCTGGGGTAACACTGAGTGCAAGGATGTCTCTCCTCCCTTGCTTTACACCCACTGCAGTGAGTGATTTGGCTGGTACAGGCTCATTAAAAAACCAACCCACAGCCTTAATCACAGGACTGGCCTGAGCACCCCAGACCTACTCCCTGTGTTTTCCATTAGCAGCCATCCTCCAAGTGGTCTTGTGGCTAAATCAGCCGCTGAGCCTCTGGAAAGTGATTTGATGAAAGCATTTTATAGCAATCGAATGAAATGTCAGTTGGATGCCAGCAGCAGGGGTTGCTGTCTTGATTAATGAGAAATTTAGGCATTTCATTTTGGAGGACCTACCTGCAACACAATTCACATCGAAGCTGTTTTTTTTCAGATGGGCTTTAATAAATTAATGTTAATGCCGCTTATTTAATTATTTGTAACAAATTGGTTACAACAATTGCAGGGTTACTTTTGGGTTGAACACATTATGAAGCCTTTCAGAAAGCTCATATGCAAAAACGGGTTGTGTTCAGAGCATTGCAGATTACTTTTCTGATATAAAACAGTGTAAAAGAGGAGGAAGAGTTGAAATGACCTGTAATTTCTGAATGCAAAGACTTGTTGAATATAAAGCTTTGGAAGCTGATATCAAATAAGCATCCATCCAAATAACAGGACACATCTTACTGCTGCTAGAGTAGTGAAATCTAATAAATAGAAATTAACATCTTACCTCTCTGTTGTCTAGAGGCCTCTATTTTTAAGGGAACAGGAATAATAAAGGCATTATAAGAACAAGGAGAAATAACAGTAAACATTTTCAAACCTTTTCTTAAGTGCTAATTGAAAGTTTTATCATGAATTCCCCAACCCTGCACACGATTAAAGCTGAATTTATTTCTGCTTAAATCCAGCTCCTGCATTAAATGGGCTCCTCTGCTCCCAGGAAAATCTGAGGCAGCTGCTAGTGAGGCTGGGACTGATTTTGGACTCGGTATCATGAATCTAAGGGGTTTCACTGAAGGACAGGACCCAAAAGCATCTTCTCACCCAAGGACAGAAACATAGGGTTACAATTTCTGCTCTTAAAAACTGTACCACAGTCAATCCATTACTTGCTCCAAGCCACTGTTTTCTGCAAATTGACTACAGCAGAGTAGAAATTGTGTTTTCTGCCCTTGGCACTGCAAGGATGAATATCTGGAGCAGGGAAGATTCAAAGATGGAAAAGCAGCAGGAGCAGCTGGGAGTTAGTGGTTTAACTGGAGGGCAGCCCAGTGCTCTCCTAGGGATGACGCTGGCAGGGACCAGGAGCTGTAGCATCTCTGCATGTTGGTAGCAAGCAGAGGTATGTAAAGAGCCTGGAGAAAACTTTGCAATATAATGGACGAAAATAAAGCTTTGGAGCTGAAATATTGGCAGCTTTTCTAGAAAACAGAAGTGCTAATGATAACACAGTTTTCTGTTAAGCCCAATGCATTGAACTAATGAGCAGCTGGCTGGTTTTTGTCTCCGAGCACTAAGCCACAGAGCAGGATGTGGATTTTTCACATTGCTGAGGCAACACAGAGACTAACTGGAATACAAATAAAAAGAGCTTAACTTCAGCTGTTGAAAATCTTTCTGCTGTAGAGCAACTTATTTTTTGCTGACCTTTAACTTTTTAATTTTTTTTTAGGTTCTTATGCATGCCTGGGATTTTTACTCTCTGGGAAGTGTTTAGCCCCTGTTATATTTTTCCCGGTCTCTGCACATTTTGATGCTCAGCTCTTGCAGTTTCCGAGTAGCTGTGATGTGCTGGCCTGTTACTAACCTGCCTTCTGCACAGGCTGTGAACAAGCCTGACAGGGGCATAACAGGCTGTGCAGAGAAAAGTCATTTAAGCCAGACCAGTCACAGGGGTTTGGGTACGACTTTGTGCAAAGCTTCTGAATAAAACTCCTAAGTCTGGGGAAGGAGATGCAGCTCAACCTCTTGCTTGGCAGCTCAGTTTGGTATTGCTAGGAAGCTGTGAAAGGCTGAAAGGGATAAAAGCCAAAACTACATGTTATCTTTTTTAACTGTTGTTTCCTAAGTGCAGATTGACCATCCTCCATTTTGTTAAAAGAAGTTGTCCTATTGCTGGGCTGTCTCACCTGTGCAGTCACTCACACATCATGGGCACTGTCAAAGGAGGGGGCAAACCCAGCCCCCTCCTGAAACTCTGATAAAATCCTGAGGTTGAAACGTCCTTTTCCCCACATTGGGGAATATTGAAATTACTGAACAAGCTTATATAAAAGTATAAACCCCAATAAACCTGGAAGGAGTTGCTTTACCAAATATTTTGCTTTAAAAAGCCCTTTCCTCTGCTTGTCTGGAGAGTCAGAGGGTTGCGATTGGCTGGAAAGGATGAAATCCCTTGTGCCAGTGCTACTGTCATGGGAGGAGGGAGGAGATGCTCCATAAGCCACGGGGTTTCAAAGAGCATCTGGACGATGTGAACATGGCTGGCACAGAGCCACCTGCCCTTCCTGCCTGTCACTTCGTCCCTGCTTACTTTCACTTTTGAATAGATGGATTTTACTTTGTGTTGCCACTGCTGTCCCTTCCTGCTCGGTCACCACAGCAGATCAGCCTGTTGGGGTGTGTCAAGAGTTGGGATCCAGACCTGGGCATTGCAAGCCATATGACAGAGAAGTGGGATTGTAGCAGAGAAATAAAATAATGAAGATTATTATTTCTCAAATAATAAGGATTAATAATAAAGGTTAATATTTCCCAAAGAGTCCCTCCCAAACTGCCTTCCCTTGTCCTTCCACAGCATACTAGTAACTGAGAGAGCCTAGAGGAGAGGAAAAGAGGCCAGATGAAATGAGATATTTTCCTAGTGATAGCATCCTTTCTTTCCTCTTCCTGTCTTGCCCTGGGCAGGGTCCACATTTCCAACAGGGCTCTGCCTGCCCCCAGCCCCTCTCACCAAGTGGGGCTGGAGCTCAGGCAGATGCTCTCTTGCTTTGCAGCCGCTGAACCCGGATCCAGAAGAGGATGGGGAAGCAGAACAGCAAGCTGCGGCCCGAGGTGCTCCAGGACCTGCGCGAGAACACTGAGTTCACAGACCACGAGCTGCAGGAGTGGTACAAGGGCTTCCTAAAAGATTGCCCAACGGGCCATTTGACTGTGGAAGAGTTCAAAAAAATATATGCAAATTTTTTCCCCTATGGAGACGCGTCAAAGTTTGCGGAGCACGTCTTCCGCACCTTTGACACCAACGGCGACGGGACGATTGACTTTAGGGAATTCATCATCGCCTTGAGCGTCACCTCTCGGGGCAAGCTGGAACAGAAGCTGAAGTGGGCATTTAGTATGTATGACCTGGATGGCAACGGGTACATCAGCCGTGGGGAAATGCTAGAAATAGTGCAGGTGAGGTGCTGTCTCTCTTTTATATTTTATGCGTGTTGCAGTAGCTTCTTCACCCTGAGACAGCAGGAGCTGGAGATGACAGATGTGCTGAACTGCATCGTTCCTGCCCCAGGGAGGCTCCTGAGCTCATGGTCTCCAGAAAGGGGGGCCATGGTGGAACCTATGAGCTACAAATGAAGAAAGAGCCTGAGAGATGAACAGGGTGCTATGCAACTGGCCCACGGTCAAAATCATGCATCTTTCCCTGGGCATTTCTTAGTGGGGTGTTGATGGGATCAAAAATGCAAATTTTACTCCCCTGATTAATCTCTAAATTGGTACTCTGAAACTTCAAATCTGAGTCAACATGAGCCCCAAATGAAAGGCTGTAGCATGCCTTTGTCTTCTGAAGGCTGGGGACACAGAGCCCATGGGCTGTACTGAGTTGCTTGCCATCTGCTCTGCAGTGGAGATGTGTCTCCAGTGCACTGCAAGGGGCACTGGGAAGCACATAATGCATCCAGCCAGTGGCCCCATGGTTGGTCCTCATGGCTAAGTGAGGATGATTTAGGAGGAGGGCATCCTAAAGGAGTCTCATTTTTATTCACATTCTCATAAGTCTGAAAATGCATTTCCTTAGTCATCCACAAAGAAAAACAACCCCTCTTCCTATATAATCATAGTCACCTATAATCCATATAATATCCCACACACATACACTTAACTGAGTGTATGTTGGAAGCCAGCCAAAGACATGGTGGCTTAGCCCAGTTGCAGAAAAGAGAGTTACATACCATTTCCTCCTGTATTTTAGCTCAGACCTGCTCAAACATTAATCTAGAACTAAAATTAATTTAGAACAAGAGGGAATGGCTTCAAGCTGCAACAGGGTAGGTTTAGACTGGACGCTAGTTAAAAAAATTTTCACAGAAAGAGTAGTCAGATACTGGAATAGGCTGCCCAGGGAGGTGGTTGAGTCACCATCCCTGGAGGTGTTTAAGGGTTGTTTAGATGTGGTGTTGGGGGATATGGTTTAGGGGAGAACTTTGTACAGTAGGGTTGATGATTGGACTCAATGATTCCAAGGGTCTTTTCCAACCTGAATGATCCTATGATTCTAGACCCTGACTTTCAGTTAAAGTGACCCAGTGATGCAGGAGCTTCTTTTGCAGCATGAATTGAGTACAGGAAAGAAAAAGAGCTGCAGTCAGAAATTCCTATTTGTTTTGGTTTATAAACTCCTGTAGCTGCCTGCGGGGGTCAGCTGCCTTTTTTTATTGCCACAGGCTTAAATTCTTTTTCTCGGGTAGAGAGTCCTGATGCTTTATCATTTAGGTCATGTTTTTCCTATATCCTATATCCTTTTTTTTTTTTTTTTTTAAATACTCAGGCAATCTACAAAATGGTTTCATCAGTAATGAAAATGCCAGAAGATGAGTCCACTCCTGAGAAGCGAACAGACAAGATCTTCAGACAGATGGACACAAACAACGATGGTAGGATCTCCACTGCCACCCCTTTGTAGGCTCTAGAAATAAAGGTTTTCTAGCCCAGCGTTGGTAGAAGCAGACGATGGTGTTTGAGGAAGCAAACACTGGTGCTTCTGCTCTCTGCCTGGCCTCAGTGAGCGTTTCTAGTTCATAAGAAACAGGGTGAATAAGTGGGCAGTGGGTGAGAGATTTTTCCTGCTGGGGGGCTGGAAGGGGAGCAGTCCTTCCCTGGCATTTCATGGTTGAACCTTCTTCTGCAAAGGCTCCTCTGAAACTCCCCTAAGTCCAGTATCTTTGGGTTATTTTCTCTGGGCATAGCATGAACTAGGCACAAAGGTTTGCTCCCATTGCCCTTGGTAGGGTTGCACTCCTGGGCTTGTCATCAGTAATGCAGGTTGAGGATGTGGTTGGGTACCTGAAAGCAAAAATTCCCCTGGGTCCATAATACTTATTTTCTGTGCATGTTTTGTCATGTGTACATATACCCATGGTCATACCTGCAGTGTTTACTCTGTGGCGGTGTGCACATCAGGGGGGTGTATCAGCTTCTGAGCTACTTATGGAGCCACTTGATAAATTATCTGACAGCATACCCATCACAACCCCTCACCTGAGCTAGCTCATTTCCTTAGGCTCAAAAACACAGGCAAAATTGAGCAATTTCCTCTGCCCATCAGCCTGCTGATGTGTTTCCTCTCATCCTAGTCGAGGTGGAGCTTACCCTGGGAATTACCCTGGCAGCAGCCAAGATGACAGCTGCTCACATTGAAATCAGGAGCTATATCCTACTCATGGGCTCAGCGGCAGCAGAGATTTGGTTCTAGCACTGAGATATGGAGAGCTGGAAAAATATAATCTTATGTATAGAAATTTAAGAGAATTTTATGGCTCCATTTTGACATCTGCTGCTGCGGCCCCCAGAGCAAATTCCTGGCCTTACCTTTGACTTCATCAAAACTAGCACTTAATCCCTTGACTTCACATGTGGAAAGCCCTAAAATAACATGATTAAAGTATTTTTGTTCTGCACAAAGCAGCGGTGCGTGCAGATGTGCAACAGAGTAGCCATCACAAAACCTGCTATATACATCCTCCATCTGTTGCACTTTGTTGCTGAAATAAAGCCACACTACTCCCAGTAAATCACCAGTGCTGGCAAGTCACACAGTGCCCAGCAATAATGTCTGTGCATGGGGAAGTGTGTCTGCTCTTGGTGGCCAGAAATGTTTCTTCTTTCCCATCTGACTGTTGGACATTGAAAATAGATTTTGATTTGTGCTTTGCTCTTAAGTGTTGCAAGGAGAGGGGAAAATTAATTAAATGCCCTGACAGTTATGAGTACTCCTTTTCAGGCTGATAAAAACTTAAGTAAACACTTGGTTTGGAAGCTTTAGTTTAAAAGCCAGAAATTAGGACAGAAGTGTGGTATATGTTTTTGAGCTTCTGTAATATCTACAAGAAGAAAGTTTGCTCATTCCTTCCTGTTCAGCCTGTTTCAGGTGCTGACCATCAAGCTCAGTCCTCTCCCCATCCCCATGGCAGGCTGGGAGCATCCTGGGGTTGGTGTAAACCAATACAATGAGCTTGTGCCTTCCTCCCTTCAGGGGCTTATGGCCAAAAGTGGCAGGAGGCAGCTGCCAAGTGCAAGATGTTCATATGTGAGTCCTGCTTGTTTCAAATGGAGTGCTTAGGGTTGGGTAAGGATTGCCCTGGAGTGTTATGTGACGGTAGGGGTAGGTTGTGCTGGAAGCACAAGGGAGATCACCAGACAGTATCAGGGATACAGCAAATGCTTGTCTCCTCCAGTTTGTAGGGCAAATGTTTTCATTTCTCATTAATATTGCTATGGCTTATTTCTGCCATGGTTCAGAGTGCTGGAACAGGAGAGTATTGGTAATAGCAGGCAGGGCAGAGGCTGCTCATGAGGTCTCGGTGGCATTTGTGAAGGGGACTGATCCTGAGCTTGGGAAAAACATGCCAGGAGTCTGGGTCATTCCAGGATGAGGTCTGGGAGATGGGGTGGGTTATTTCCTCCTTGCCATACCATGCTGTGCTGTACTGTGCTGTGGGACTGTTGGAGCCAGGGAATGCTGAGACAGTTGCTCCTCATGGTCGCTCCTTCAGAGTGCTCCTTTTCAGACCCACAGACTGTTACAGGGTCTGTCCAAGTCAGTGTCTCTGGCCTAAGGAAAAAGGTGTATAAAACAGAAACGGTCAGAAGCAGCACATGGCAATAGGTGGCTCCCCCAAGGTTGACTTTTTTGGCTGCCCCATGAAACAAGTCCTGTTCCTATACTCCCAGCAAGACACAACAAGTGGCTTGTAGAATCACAGAATGGTTTGGGTTGAAAGGGACCTTTAAAGGTCATCTAGTCCAACCCTCCCTGCAGTGAGCAGGGACGTCTTCAACTAGATCAGGTTGCTCAGAGCCCCATTCAGCCTGACCTTGTAGTTGCAGGATTAGCCTTCAATGTTCAGCCTTATGTGTCACAACAAATAAGGGGGCAAAATGGGGAGATTTGGTATATTTAGATTTAAAATGTCATAGTAATATAAGCATCAGTTTCAAAGCATACAAGTGTTCAGGTACCATACCTTGTGTTCGTGTGTCATGATATAGTCTGGCTCTGGACGAAAAGCTGCCAAACTATATTAAAATGGTTGTTTTTATATTTGGCACTGTCTTTTAAAATAAAAAATAACAATTATTAAGCTAGATTTTTTTTTCAGACGTAAAATGCATCTGGGCTTAAGGGCTTGAGTAGGATTTGGCTGCTGTGCATTGCACTAAATTCCCCTCTATGCCTTTGCGATAGATTAAATATATGTACGTTGCTTCAGTGAGGAGGGGGTTTTTTAAGCTGCAGTGATGATGACAGCAACAACTGGCTTTGAAAAATTATTTCCGTTTTGGTTTTCCTCCCTTTCAGGCAAACTCTCGCTGGAAGAGTTCATCAAAGGTGCCAAGAGCGACCCCTCCATCGTGCGGTTGTTACAGTGTGACCCCAGTAGCGCGAGTCAATTCTGATTAAAGCGGACAGTGTGCACAGAGAATCTCGGCTTGTGTCCTTCAAGCTTTGCTCGCAAACGGATGCCTTCTCAACCATCCCTCCACATTTTGCGGATAAGACCCCATTGTCAGTTTGTGTGTGTGTGTGTGTGCGCGCGCGTCCGAGCGAACCAGCCCTCGCTCCCCTCACTAACACCAGTGCAGCTCTCCTTCGGCAGCTCCGTTTCTGCTTCCCTGTAATGTTATGGTTCACTCTACACATTTTAAACGTTAATGGAAAGGTATGTTTACATGCAGCCACAAAAGAGTTCAGATCGCTGGTGAGATACCACTTCAACATAGTCCGTAAGAAAGGTGATGTTCAAGTACTTCCTGAGAAGATGCTAGGTAGAACCTTTACCAACATAGCAGATGGTAGATAATTTATTTTGCTTCAGAAATTACTATGTGAAAAAAAAAAAAGTGGACTGAATGGAGTAGAAAGTTCAAAAAAAGAAAGAAAAAAGAAAAAAACCCGCAGCTTTCCTGGGCATGGTTCCAATTTTCTTTTTGAGGAAAATTGCTTGCACTTATCTAATGGTCTTTACTTTCTTTTAATATATATATAAATTATATATATATGGTGAAGTAAAATTTTAAATATTTAGGTCATCTATTTAAGGCATAAAATAGAATTCAAGCTTTGTTTCTTCTAGTTGTCTGTGATTTATTCAAATCTTGGAGATTGTTTTTTTGTGATATTTATGCATTAGCAAATTGCTGTTCCAAAAGAAATGCATGACGAGCAGTTTGTGGATATTTCACTTCGTTGAATTCCTGAATGCAATTATTTGTTCATTTTTACTGTCAATTGTTCCAACGTTACTGTATTAACAAAAAACCTGAAAGGATTTCATCCTCATTTTGTATTTCTCAGTGGAGTCCTACTTTCTGGTGGTTGCTGCATTAAATGGCTTTTGAGTGCCCCGAGGTGATGTGACTCGCACTGCTGTTCTTGACTTGGCTACACTTCCTCCCTTTGCTGTCAATATGTTAATAGTCTTGTGCATTCCAGTGTTATTTAATATCTGCCTAATGCCAAGAAATATTAATTGAAATAAAAGACTACTTTTCTTGTCACTGCTTGTCCCGGTCTAACCCATGCAACAAGTTCCTAGCGTCGCATATTTGGGAGAAGGATGAGACTGCCTCTCTGCCCAATGTGTCCCCATCTTCTCTAAGAAACGTTGTCTTTGTAATTACGTAGGATTTTTGAGAGCCCACTATTGTGGCTGGGTTAACACAGTGATGTTATTACCTGTGGCTGCCTCTGGGATCCTGCTCCATCCCAACAGGGTCCTCCTGGTTGACAGCAACTCCTTGTCAAAGACCGCAGGAAGACAACAGCTTAATTTCTGCCGGATGTGGAGCAGCGCAAGGCGATAATGGGAAAGCTGCCGGCCCCACTGGCCAGGCTGTTGTGACCATGAATTTACAAAATAAAAGTGTCTTGGTTCTGTCAGTTGCCAGGTACATGCTGTTGGAATAACGTTTGACATCAGTAGCATGGAAAGCAGTTTTTACCGGGTCTGCAGGAGGCTGCTTAAGCCTGTCCTCTCTGCAAAATAAAGTATCAACAAATGATTTGGCCTGAGGATAATGTTAAGCATGTAATTAAGGGATTTTTTGCTGTGTAGAATGTCCTAGTAATGGTTAGATGTTAATGCTTTAATATTAAAAAATTAAAGGATTTTTGCTGTGTAGAATGACCTAGTTGTAGTTAGGTGTTAACACTTTAATATTAAAAAAAGAGAGATAGATAATTGCAATATCCAAATGGAAATATGGTGTTAGGGCTGACTCGGTCTACAATACAGGCTCGTGTCAGTGCTGCCAAGCAGAAAAGTGCGTTCGTTTTTTTTTTTTCCTAGAAATTCAAATTTGAGCTATTAAACCAACCGTCCTTTCAACCACATCCTGCTGAGTACAACCCTGAAGGGGAGGTTAATCAGAAGCCCGCCTGCTTTGTCTGGGTGAGTCCAGCATAGAAAAGCAAACCACTGAGGAAAAAAAAAATAATTCCGTGGTTGCTTATAGTCTGTCTCCAGCCTATTTGTGCTCGTGCTGGCTGTCTGCCAGAAGATGCTGTGGTGTTAAAGACACTGCAGATGTTCTTACACTAATGGCTCTTCTTGCACAGGCTGGGTAGTGATTGTTTAGATGCACAAGGTTTAGATATGAATTGTCCACCAAGGGCTTCATCATTTCTCTGCACTTGGGAGAATGTGGAGAAATATCTCTGACCTTGTCATGGGATGGTGCCTCTCAGAGAGACCACATCATTTGAATCGTGTTTGTGCAATCTTAAAATGAGTCAGGCATATTTTTAGTGAAGCACTGCACAATATCCTTTTCTTAGATACCAAGGATGTGAAAACTATTTTGCTGTAGCATTCATAAATGCAGCGGTTCTTCTATCATCATTCATCTGCTCTTGTAAGTGGGACTTCTGTCACCTTTTCCACCTTTTCCACCTTTTCCTGACATCACTCCTCTTCTGCTTTCCACTTTTGTCTGTAGTGAATAGCAGGCTTAAGTAGCTGTTTAACAAAGCCCAAACTCTTCTCATTTGAAGAGAAAATGAGTCTCCTTATTTTTGTTCATTTGACCTTGTTTTTGCAGAAACAAACAATTTTAGTGGTCAAAAATTTCCCATTTCTTTGACTTTATAATTTTTTCTCAGAGATGTGCTGAGGTATCCACCATAGAGTTTGCAGCTTGCCACAGCTGCTGTGCAGATACTGGGCCTGTGTCCTGCTTCATCCGGCCCAATTCCTTCTGCCTTTCTCTTTGTCTCTTAAAACTTTCCAGTCCCAGGGGTTTTTGTTTGTTTGTTTGTTTGTTTTAAAGCTGCCTTCCCAGCTTTTAAGGAGTTTCTTCTTTTTAGGGCAGTGTGGGTCAGCTCCATTTTACACCAGGGCTGGCACAGGGTATGCGAGCAAGGTGCTCCCAGCTTGCCTTTTGGAAAGCAAGCAAGGAAGATGCCCAGGAAAGGGGGTCATGCTTGGCATCCCGAGGGGACCGGAGAGATACTCTGAAGCTCACCCAGGCTGAGTATTTCAAAGGTGGCTTCTGATGTGGGAAACCTTTCAATTACAGGCCGGCTAAGTACTGAGAAGGGCTTTTTCTGCTGCTACCAAGCAACTCTTTAAGAAAATCAGACCTGCTTCAGAGGCTGAAGTTGTGCATCCACAGTCACTGCGTAACTTTGAACATCTTGGCTGTGCTTTGAAGTGCTTCTCTGAGGACACATCTGCTTCCCTGGCCGGTAATGAGGACTAGGAGGGGAGAGCAATTTCCAGGCTCATCCTGCAGGATATATCATTTGAGAGTTGATCCAGGCAGAGTTCAAAACCAATGGAGAAATCAATGAAAAGCTCCAGGGGATGTCTTTCAGGGAGGGACTGGTTGTGTAGGGGGGTTAATCACTTGCAAAATAATGTCCAAGTGATTAACAGAAAAATTCAACTTGTTAAGTGTCTTTGGTGTTTTAGTGAATTGTATGTTTAATCAAAACTGGAGTCTAACTTAGCAAAAGTGGAGTTTAGCACAAAAAAAAACCCCATCAGTGGGTCCATCTTTACCTCTCTTTAATAAGCTATGTAATTATTTTCTCACCATGGAGATATCTAGCACTCTGAAAGCTCTGGCTAATTACTACATAAATTCAGGCTTTTCTCTATGAATTGCTGGTCCTATTAAGCTAATTCAGAATTATGTCATTGCCTTTCAAGTTAAGTTAGTGCCTGTCTGGTTGCAGCTTCACTCCAGCCTGGGTGGCAGAGGTGCTTGGATTCAGTCTTGTGTTTCTTTGTTATCAGGTTTGCACCAGCCCTTTGTTTTTAAATAAGGCCCTTTGAAACATATTTTTAGCATTAGCCTCTGAGTAATAAGCTCCTGCGAAGAACAACATGCTCATTTCTGCAGCCACCAGGCAGATGGTCTCCATGGATAGTCCCCGATCTGTTATGCAGGGCACCCTCTATTCATATTTAAAGGTTAGGAACAGCCGTTGACTTTAGTAGCCCAGTGGGCAGACTGGCATTTTGAGATCCTTGGGCTGCGTGATGGCAGATATATTGCTGATGAACCCGGTAATTGCTGTTATCTCTTTTGGGAGAAGAGATGCTTCACTGAAAAAAAGGGAAAGGAGGGGAGAAGGAGAGCAGAGCATCTCTTTGTGTAGCAGCTTTGGAGATGTGCCTGCATCACTGGGACCAGTATTGCCGCAAGCAGATCTGTTGCCCACCTGTATCAAGTGTGATGATTTGGACCCTGACAAGCTTCTGAACATTTTCTCATGGTCACTATGGTTAAAGAGTGGCCACTGCACCACCAGAGGGTTGGGTCAATGCCAGGCTGATGGCCACGTCACACAAGTCAGAAACCACTATCCAGAAGAAGGAGGTGAGGTGCTGTTTCAGTGGCTGCCTGGTGTCTTCAGAGGCACAGGGGTAAGCCCACGATGGGGTTGGGTGGGTTATTTTGACAGGCTAACAGCAGGTGGCTCTTCCTGATGCAGGAACAATTTATCCCCCCAAAAATCCTTACTGGTTGGGCTGTTAGTAGAGGGAATCATCTCTCACCTGAAGGTGAGAAGCAAGGTCCCCTCCTTGCACATTTCCACACCTTGGTGTTTGGTCCTGCTGGGGTTTGAGTGGGTCAGGGTTGGCACCCTGACTCCTCCTCAGCTCCCACAAACCCTCCCTGCCTGTAGGGTTACAGCTCTGAGCACATCTTCGGTGGCTTCTCTACCTGGCACTGGGAGCTGCATCACTAAACCTCTGGGCACTGCCGTCTTGCAGCTCTGCTCCTGGGTCCCCCAACCCCAGTAGTTTTTTACCTTTCCTGCACTGTTTTGCCCAGGACCTTGGTAGCTTCTTTTGCCTCAATTGTGTCTGACATGCAGCAGTGTGGAACTTGGTGCAGAAGGCAGGCCACTCTCTAAATCCAAGCTGGTCACAGATATATTATAGCAAGTATGACAAATTACATCTTGGATGAAGTTTGCCTCTGCTTTCCTGCTCCTGTCACCCAGGCCATTCTGCAGGTAATGGGGTGTGTGCAAGGGAACTTGTTTCTCCTCAGTGATGCTGACTGTGCCTGCTCTTCCCCAGGAGTGGGGATGGGGTTGAACTGCAGAAGAGAGCAGGAGAGAGCAGGAGCAAGGACGAGTCCTTCCTAGGGGTCCCATTGGTCACCCACAGCAAAAGCTTCCATCATCTTTCACAGGTTGGGACACCAGATTCTTTCCAGTCACTAACTGCATTTTGCTCTTTAGTTTCAAAACGAAAAAAATAATATCCCAAAAGCTCAATGTGGGTACAGATTCAGCCAGGGTCAAATCCAGGCTTTGTCCAACAAGGTCTGGAGTAAAGGGGGCTGAGAGGAGACCTTATCGCTCTCTACAACTACCTGAAAGGAGGTTGCAGTGAGGTGGGGGTCGGTCTCTTCTCCCAAGGAACAAGCAATAGGATGAGAGGAAATGGCCTCAAGTTGCACCAGGAGAGGTTTAGGTTGGATATTAGGAAAAATTTCTTCACTGAAAGGGTTGTTAAGCACTGGAACAGGCTGCCCAGGAAAGTGGTGGAGTCATCATCCATGGGGGGACTTAAAAGACATGTAGGTGTGACACTTAGGAATATGGTTTAATGGCACTTTGCGGTGTTAGGTTAATGGCTGGACTTGATGATCTTAAGGGTCTTTTCCAACCTAAATGATGGTGTGATTCTGAGTTTGAAGTCCTGGTTGTGTCATTCTGCTCCAGCCTGTCCTCATTGGCAAGAGCAGCCACATATTTCTTCTGTGTACTAAAACACCTCTAATACATTCCTTTACCTCTTTGCACAGGAGGAAAGTGCAACCTACGATATCTAAGCTGATGTCTCCAGTGTGAGTGCATGTGAAAAGAAACATCTCCTTCCTCCCATGTGAGGTTTGGGTTGTAGCCAGTGCTCAGTGGTCGAGAAGTCCAAAGGAGGTATCTGGCAGGCAACCTCCCCAGAGTTTGCTCCTTTTCACCTCTGCAGGACCCTATGATGCTTTTGAGAGCTTTTCTGCTGTGTCTTCACCATGGCAGTGGCTGCACTGTGGCCGTGGGAGCTGGTGGGAAGGTCTGTGGAGCAGGGCTGGGGCACTCCTCACCCAGGTCTTAAACCACATGTGTGAATAAAGCTGGACAGGAATCCAATAAGAAATCAAATGGTTGACTGAAGAAACACTGAGATGTCCAGTCTCAGAGGAGGCTGCCAGCTAACTTACAGAATTAGGATACTGGTCCATCACCTCTTAGAGAGAAACACAGAATCAGCACAGATAATCCCATGCCTGAAATTTGGTCTGTCTCTCCAGGGCCAAGATGCATATCTTTGTGAGTGTTTTTAGAAGTGTTTTGGGAGCAGCCAGGGGAAAGGCCACATGCTGACCATCACAGCATGGAGCTGGGGAGCATCATCCTCTTGGGGACACCTGGAGCCTCCGCTTGCTGCAGCTGGCAGGAGCAGCAGGCTGCCTGTCTCCAGGTCCCCTGGGGATGCCATGCAGGACACCCCCACCCCCCCTCTTATTGCAAAGGTGAAATGGTTATAACGGTGGTGGGAGAGGGGACCCTTCCTCCTCCTGCCAGCCCCAGCTGGTGTGAGCAAACACCCTGTTCCTGGAGCTGCAGCGATGACTGAACCTCTCAGCCAAGAGCCAGGTTGCTGCTGAACATGTTTGGTTTTCCTCTTTATTCTTTTCTCAATACTTTCCTGGTCCCTTTTCAGGGCAGATCATGGATTCCGCTGCTGAGCGGATGCCGTGGGCAGCAGGCATAATGCTGGCAGCTGGTTCCTCGGGGGAAGGTGAGCGCAATGACTGTGCCTTAATATGCCGTTAATAACCAGGAACAGAGCACAAACACTGCACACACTTTCCTTGGAAAAATAAACTCAGCTAATTTAGATGTTAGTGTTGCACAGCCGTGGTTATTCCTGTGCTGTCTTCCTTCTGAATTATTAATACTTGAGAGGCTCGTGACAAGCAGATTCGATGCCTGCTGAAGGACACAGGTAGCAACACTGCAGGAATGCAGCAGCACTGAGGAGCGAGGCTGCACGCACACTGGGGACAGTGTCCAAGCTCTAGAAATGGGTTGCAGGTGACAGGGTTTGCCCTGCACTGTGTCATCATCCATCTTTCCAGCATGGTGATGTCCCAGCAATGCTGAGGAAACGTGGTCTTAGGGAAAACTGGCTTTGGTAGCCCCCCTGCACCCTCTTTCCCTGCCATGCCCCACTTGGGGTGCCCTGTGGACTATAGATAACCATTTATAAGAAGAAAACTTCATTTTTAAGCAAGAGTGGCTTAAGCCAGCTTAAAAGCAGTTGTTAAAACCTTCTGAGCTACTTGGCAGGAGATTTCACAGCCACTTCTCGCTGAGCTGACGGTGTTATCAGCTGCCCGGCAGACAGGGTGCCACCAGCCTGCTGTCCCCTGTGGAACCCGGTGATGCCTGCACAGTGTAGCAAGGCTCCCAAGGCAGGTCCCCACAGAACTCTGGCTCTCCTGAGAGGATCCCAAAGTCATTTGAGACAGATGCATAATGACCCACATTGATGAATCTTGCAGGACTACTCAACTGATGCGGGTCACCAACGTCAAGTCTGCTCAGCCCTTTGGTAACTGCCAGCACTGCTGCTGGAAATTAGATTAAAAAACAGGTGAAAAGAGGGTTTTTTCTTTTTTTTTTCTTGAGTGTGAATCTTTTCTGTGGTACCTGTGAAGGGAGATGCTGGCCACCCTGCCTGCACCTCCATGTGGCCCCTCCTGCACCCACCACACAGAACCCAGGTGATGCTCTCCAGGCAGCAGAGGCCAGGGCTGCCTCAGTTGCTACGGAAACACCCAAAAAGGAGCCAAAAGTTTAATTATTTTTTAATTCTCAAGGCAGAGCAACTTGCTTAAAAAAAAATTCATGACTTTGGTGACCCCCTTGTTCACTTTCTCTGTGCGGTTCACAGCACCCGTACTGGGCAGGCTGCTTGAATGGGCCAAAAAGTCCCTGCAGAGCAGCCTATGTGTGATCATGTATGGGAAGGTCCAGTAAGGTGGCAATGGAGGGGACCAAAGTCCTCTATTTCTCCACTCCATTGTATCAATTGTCTGGCAAAATTACTCTTGAGGCAATTGTGCTTTGCACTTCCCTATGTTCTAGAGTTTTTCGACACCATCCAGAATACAGAGAAAGGGATGAAGGGGTCTGTGAAGGACAATTATAATGAATTTCCATATTCTGGTATCTAGTTCTCAAAATTGATGTCAGACCATTCTTCCACCAGCCAGTAAGATTTGTGCCGCTCTTTGCATTGCCACCATTATTTTTCTAGTTTTGGTTTAAAACCTGCCTGGATGTGTTCCTGTGCAACTTGGTCTAGGGGATCCTGCTCCGGTGGGGGATTGGACTAGGTGATCTTTCAAGGTCCCTTCCAATCCCTAATATTCTGTGATTCTGTGCCAGCCACCTTTGTATGCTGCTTTGCCCAGCTACAAGTTTTGGTACTTTTATTTCGCTTGTGTTTTTAAACTTCCTTTTCATGCTTGAGCCAGCACCAATTGATGGTAATTCCCCCTCTCAGCCCACACATGTATGGTTTGGGTGTGCCATGGATCTCAGCAAGCTTCCTTGCAGCTGAACCTGCCTGCAGACAGGAGGCAATGGTGACAGCCACGCATCTTGCCAGGATGAAGATCCCCTACTTGCATGTTGCCTGTTGACTGTGTGGCAATTTTGGACATATCCAACATCAGCGATTGTCATTTTGAGTGGCATGAACTGCCGTGTCTCCTGTAAACCATGTTTTGCCAGATGTGGCCTGGCACTTGTCAATAGGGAGCCAGGGGGGCTGCAGCTCCATGCACCCAAATGTGCTGCCGAGTCATTACATAGTCTGCCAGTGTGCGTGTGCATGTGTTTGCAGCTATACTAAGCATTTATTTTCAAATTGCCAGCATGAAGGTCCAGCACAGCTTGCACAGGCAGTCTCGGGCAGGCAGGAGGCAGGGGAGCCTACTTACAACATGAGCATCTGTGATGGGAAGGTGGGTGGAGACAGGACAGGAGAATATCCCATCCTGGACAAAGCTGCCAAGGCATGGAAGTACAGGATGCCACATAGTGACTGGTAACACTAGGTGGTCTGTCTTTGCCCAGGGTCTTCCCATAAACTTTCTTTGGCCAGGACCTTTTGCACAGGCACAACATTCAGCAGCAGCAGTGTTTAGAAACAAGGAAGGGACAAAATGGACATGAGGAAGAGATGGGACCTGCAGCTGGAGGCCAAGCCTGAGATGCAGCCTGTGGACATGATGGTAGATCACCCATGTAGGATTCAGACACACCAAGCGAGGGGAATTTCTTGAAACTGTCCACTTCTCAGCTAACAGCACCAGCAGGGCATGGAGCTGATGGCATGGGCAGTGTGGTTCCTTGCTGCATTCCTTTATACCACTTACATGCACTTTCCCGAGGATAAAGCTAGATGTCCTGCCTCTGGGTTTGCCTTGCCCTCTCCTTTGGCAAGTAATTCCCACCTCTGTTCTGGAGCACAAGTCACTTCGAAGTCTTCACTTCCATCATCTGCACAGCTCTGTCTTACAGGCTTTTTCCAAAGCAAGACTGCTAGTTGATTCCCTCCTCAGTAATATGATTTAAATCACCCTTTGATCACTAGTCATTTCCACACCTTATGGCAATAAAGACAAATTAGAACCTTAAATGAGAGAAAAGTGCTTCTAGGAAATGGGTTTAATATCTGTCAGGTTTTAGAGAAGGGGCTGCTAACCTTGGATCAGTTGGATCCTCTGCTGTGGATGGATAAGGGAAAAGGGCATAAACAGGAAAAAATGGCACAGCCCTGTGTTGTGCACAGCAGCGATACAGAAAAACACTTTCTGAGACCTGTAGGGGCACTGGGTGGGGTGTGCTACTGGGGTTTATGGTGGTCCCTGCCTGCATTCTGCCTTCACCTGCACCAGAAGCTGACAGTCACAGTGGGTATGTTTTTCTGGATTGTCCAACACCTTCTAAAACTCAGAAGCTTCAGTGCTTAATCAAAAGGTAGATAGAAATGAGTGCTGAGGATGTAGGAGCCTGTGTACCACTGCCAGTCTAGCCATCTGCCTGACTGAATGGTGGTGAGATTTACCCTCCAGCTCGCCTCCAGGTCACCCCTTTTCCTTAAAAGATAGGGGGAAATTAATTTTTAATATAAAAAATAGTGATGTTAGGAGGTGTTAAGACCCAGCTGCAGAGGATGGCATGGTGAGGTTGCCTGGAAGCCAAGCTCAAAGGCATATTCACTAGCTCTGCCCAGAGGCCGAAGTGGATTTTTGGTACTTTAGAGAATTGACCACAGGCAGGATGGATATCTTGGGTGACTAGTTAGTGATTGTCAAAGAACTGGAGCCCACAGGCATTCCCAGTTGCATCCTGGAAGAGAGGATGGAGTCGCACAGCGAGGATCTGGGTAAGCTGGGGCTGGGTGAAAACTGTGCCCAAAGACACCTGCTGTGACTTCAGGTTTCATACAGATAAGAAAGGCTGAAGTGAATGGATTTGACCCAGGCAGGTTTTTACCTCTATCCATGTATCTTAGAGTAACAAGCATTTTTTAGTCTCAGAATAGCAATATTTTACTATTTATACCACCAACTTGGCAGTGAGAAGCCAATCTTCAATGGTTCATTTCCTTAATCAAAAGCTGCAGCCGCAGTTCCCCACAGCCACGGGTGACAGCGATGCAGGCTGAGGAGCTGTCACCACCTGAAAAACCACAGGAAAGGTTTTCTTTTCAGCAGCCTGTCAAAATGAACAGCAACAAATTGCTTGGATCAGGTGGTACCCACCCCAGTGCACCCAAAGAACAGAAGGGTGAGAGCATAATCTCTCATTTACATCAGCCTCTGGCAAACATGATACCAGATTATTATTGGGATTTTTTTCTTACTGGCTCCAGGGCACAGCCTGAGGAGTGCCAGAGCAGTAAGCCTGACATCTGAACCAGAAAAAAATTGGGGGAAACTATCGCAAAGTACAGACTTTACAGATCCCAGGATAAATGCGATGTACAAGGAAAGAGACAAAATTGACTTTTATAAATGGAAATCTTGGCTGATGGATCTATTCATGGTTTCTGCAAGAACAAAGGGGTAACACATTCCTAAATGATCTGACAAGGGAGGGAGGGAAGGAGGGAGGGAGAGAGGGAGGGAAGGAGGGATAGATACAGTGGGACAAAGATGTTTGCTAATGATACAGGATCATCAGAGACAATGCAAAATACTGCAGATTTGTTTCTCCATATTGGTGACTAGGCAGTAAAAATGTTAAACTACCTATTATTAAGTACAAAAGAACCACAACCAAACAACCAAAATTGTGATTGTTCATACACTTTGTCATCTAAATTAGCATGGTATTGGGATCTCTTTGGGTAGAGATCTGAAAATAACAGCTCAGTGCTTAACTTATACCACCAGTAAGCTTTTGGGGAGCCTTTGGTTTTAGAATGTTAGTGAGCTGGGTAAAAGGCTTTCCAAGGCACCACACACATCTTGTGGGGTTAAGTTGGCCTCCAAAACCTCCCTCTTCTGCTCAGGCATGGCCGCTCCTCCCTGTGCAGCCCGTGTGCCTATGTTTCTGTGTCCTTAGCTCCTCACTTGATAATTTAAAGTTCCAGGCTATTTACATGGCAGCTGGTATCTGGCTAAATCTCGTCCAGTGTCAGCAGTACTGGTGCAGACCAATGGCAAATAGCTCCACAGCTGCCTAATGCCAGCAGGGAACATTTTGATCAGCCCATCTTGACCCTGTGAATAACACAGGCCAGTGAATCTGCCTTGGTAATTTGTGTACCTTTGTACCTTTGGCCTAGGCTGAAGACAATGATAAACATCTGCCACCAGACTCCTGAGAGTGACGTCAACAATCTTTTGTCTTGAGTCTGGTACTGGCTCAGCTGCATCCATCTCTCCCAAAGATAAATTATACTTTATTGCATGGCATTGCTCAGGACAGAAAAAATTCTCATTAGGCACCAGCAATTCAGCACTTAAAACTCAGAGTAATAAATAGCTTGACCAGGGCAGCTTTTCGTCCCTTTCCACTTTGTCTTTCCTCTTCTCCTCTCTGCCCATGCACACACACATGCTCCGGCTCTTGGGAAGCACAGGGGTGATAGCAGAGGATGGTTCCTGGGTATTACTGGGGACAACATTAGGAATCCAGGCCAGCAGAGATGTGCTCTGCCTCGCTGCAGATCTACCAACATCATATGACTAAGCAGGGTGGTTTTCTTTTCCAGGAGGTGTCAGCAGTGGGACAAACTCAGGGCCTCTCCCAGGGCATGCCTCTGGGTAGACACACATCTCGGGATGTGCCAAGCCTCAGCTCACACCCAGACTAAGCTATCCAGCCCGAGGTACAGGTTGACCTCCACTTTCCAAAGACTTCAGCTCTCCTTGGGTCATGGGGTGCTTATCTGTCCCTGGGAAGGGGACACGGGCAGGAGTGCAGGGATCTGGGCACAGCTGGGCTCATCTCTTGTGGAGGTTTTTAGGGAACTCTTGCTCCACTAGCCTGCCTGCATCTCTCAGCAGCTGCAGATACTCCAGGAAGTCTCTGCTGTGTCCTGCAAACCCCTGGACTTGGTAGCATCGGGCAGAAAGATGCCTGGGGATGCTGGCAACCCTTCTGGAGGGATGCACCCTGGGCAAGGTACACTGGTGCTGTCTGCTCTGTTCTCCTCCCTTCCCACCATCCTCCCCACAACTCAAAAGCCAAAGATTTAAGGAGTTACTTTTTCCCTGCGAGCACTATTTCCCTTTCAGCTCACCTCAGTGAAGGTCAATTTATTTTCTAGGAATAAATAAATTTCCTTTTTCCCCAAAAAAAAGAAGTATGGCAGGCAGAACAATAGCTTTTGGAAGGTCCCAAAGCTGAAGGCCCTGGACAGCTGAGGAGCAAGTGGCAGCAAGCACCGACTCCCAGTTTTGGGAGAAGGCAAGAGCAGGCGAGGTGAGGCTCCAGCACGGGCTGTTGCTGCCATCTAGCCATGCCCGCCGCTCAGCCGCAACACAGCCTGCACCCGCACGCCCCTTGTAGACTATTTTCCATGCAAGCTACTGGTTTTCTGCGTCTTTCCTCTTCTGAGCCACCAAGGTGAAGATACCTTTTAAGGTCTCTTCTTTTAGCCCACCCTTTCTGAGGTTGCTGCCATAGCTGCTGCAGTGCTGAGGGACAGGACATGCAGCAGCTTGGTGGTCAAACCAGAGCGGGACATGTTGGCTGCTCTCCCCTGCTCCCCATGGCCATGGGCTCGCATCCAGTGAGTGTTGGGCAGGGGGGGTCATGCTTGCTGGGTTACATCCATACAGTGAGATTCACCACCTCCCCAGGGGAGGACACCCTCTGTGCCCTGATGCTGGCATGGACATTGTACCCAGCAGATCTCCCACCACTCTGCCCAGTGTCCTACAACTGAGACTGATATCAGGTCTCTTGCTTTTGAAGTTGTTTACTCCCTGCAGTGTCTGTATCTGTTGGCTGGCCCAAGAGGAGGAGTGAATGATGGTTCCCAATCTGATGGGCAGCACATTCAGCTGGGGATGAAGAAAGCTTCAGGAAGGCAAGATGCCACCTTATGAGGGTCACGGCTCCTGGATATCCACGGAGCAGGATATGGCTCTTCCCTTTGCTCCAACAGCCACACTGTGACTTTAGTTTAGCATCCATTACCCCTGTCAGACCCACTGGGGAGAAGGGTGAGGCAAAGTGCATTATGACTGGAAGGGACTTTAATGTCTCTAGTCCAGGATTCTGCTCCAAGCAGGTTCAGCTGCAAGATCAGCCCATGGTTGCTCAGGACTTTGGCCCATCAGGTCTCAAAAGCCTCCAGAGATGGAGCCTGGCCAGTCCCACCAGCAGCCTGGTTCCTTCCTGGTTGTCCTCGTGGGGCAAGTTTCTCCTTGCACCCAGCCTGATGACCTGGTTCCAGCTTATGTCCATTGACACTTAACATCAGCACTCCTGCAAAGCTGCTCTACAGAAGGTGGCATAAATCAGTTCCATCAACTTACCCCACAAAAAAATCCCTGACAACAACAAACCTAAATTAACCCCAGGAGCAATAGAGGAGAATAAAAAGCATCACAAGAAAAAGCTACTGGAAGAGCCAAGCCTCTGACTGGGTTCCATGCAGAAAGCTGGAAGCCGACAGGACATTTGAGGTAACAGCCTTAATAAATTAAAAAAGAAAAAAAAGCCACTCATTTTTAAGTTTTCTCTATATTAAAAGCCTCAAATCCTCTGTTTCCCATATTTTTGAACAGATGGGAAGGGAGCTTTGCTTGGTTGTTCAGGGGGGTTTTCCTGAGCTGTGCAGTAGTTTATTATTTTGTACATACTTTTTCCTTGTACTTTTTAATTTGCATTTGTTCCTCTAACAACATCTCGCTCATCCTGTGATCTAATAGTGTGGGAGTTATTTGAAGGCTTTCCTTTGCTCTCCTTTCTCCTGCCTCCTCTAGCTCTGACAGGCAGGAGTTTTTTGATGCTTTTTTTGAGCTGAGCTCCATCTTGTGGCTTTTGCTTGGCTAATTAGTCACCACATCCTTATCTCTGAAACGATCTTTCCTGGCCCCGGTCAGAGGAACACCCCTGCTTTGTTCAGTCAGGTATAATCACCCACTGGGGGATGAAACCCACATGGCACAAGCAGATGAACCCTACAGCACCCACCTCCTGGGGAGTTTGGTGAGCCAGCCTGGCAGGGTGCAGGAGGAGTTTCCTTCCCTCAAATCAGCAGTCTCGATGGCGAGCTGGATTTTCTTTTGTTTTTCACTTTGGTTAAATGCTTTAATGGTTTAATGTGAGTTTTGACTGCAGGAAAGTGGGAAATATTTATTGAGCTGTTACAGTGAAATGTTGCTACTGATGAACTATAGTTAAAAGCAAGTAACTGGAGTTTTTAAGCAGGAATTTTTTTTTGTCTAGCAACACAATAGATTATTTTCTTCTTTACTATCATAGAATTATCATACTATTGTCAGGGTTGGAATAGACCTCAAAGACCATCTAGTTCCAACCCCCCTGCCATGGGCAGGGATACCTCCCACTAGATCAGATTACTCAGAGCCCCATCCAGCCTGGCCTTCAAAATTTCCAGGAATGGGGCTTCCACCACCTCTCTGGGCAACCTGTTCCAGTGTCTCACCACCCTCATGGTGAAGAACATCTTCCTAACGTCTAATCTGAATCTACCCACCTCTACTTTTGATCCATTCTCCCTAGTCCTACCATTACCCAACATCCTAAAAAGTCCCTCGCCAGCTTTCTTGTAGGCCCCCTTAAGATACTGGAAGGCCACAATAAGGTCTCCTTGGAGCCTTCTCTTCTCCAGACTGAATAACCCCAACTCTCTCAGTCTATCCTCGTAGGAGAGGTGCTCCAGCCCTCTGATCATCCTCGTGGCCCTCCTTTGGACACATTCCATCATGTCCATATCTTTCTTGTAATAGGGACTCCAGAACTGGACACAGTACTCCAGGTGGGGTCTCACAAGGGTGAAGTAGAGGGGGAGAATCCCCTCCCTCGACCTGTTGGCCACGTTTCTCTTGATGCAGTCCAGGATATGATTGGCTTTCTGGGCTGCAAGTGTACACTGACGGCTCATGTTGAGCTTCTTGTCCATCAGTACCAAGTCCTTTTCTTCATGGCTGCTCTCAAGCCAGTCACTGCCCAGCCTATATCGGTGCTTGGGATTGTCCTCACAGCAAAGGTAGCAGCACTTCCATTATCTTACTGAAAACTGCATCCCTGTTATCCTAATCAAGCATTGCAACCCTGTTCCTTGCAAGAGTGCCAACATCGAGTTAATATTTTGTTCCTCCCAGCTGGTGAGCTTAGTAGCCAAATATAAAAGGGTGACATTTGAGCCCTAATAGCCAAATACAAAAGGGTGATGCTTAAGCCCACTGGGTGCCCAAATCCTGTTCTCTCCAGATAGGGAAATGTGTTTTAAGGATGGATGAAATAATACCTGCGATCACAAAGTACTTTGGGAATCCTTCGTACCAAGCTGCTACAGTTGCCCTTTCTCAGTTGGTATGTGGTGCTTGCTGCACAGACCTACCCTGCACTTTCCCAGTAATGGTAAGGCGCTGGTCACAACACAGCTGGGAGCACTGGTCTCTTTACCTCCCTGGTTTGAAAGCTTCTGCCTTTGCTTCCTTCCCTGAGTTGCTGCCCAGCTTTGCTATCTCTTGACCACTTCCTGGAGTGGAACGTGGCAGTTGGCTCTGTACCACACAGGCAGGGTGAAGCAGCTGGGCCTTTGCAAACCACGCCGAGAGGGTGAATTGAAGAGAGTATAACTGGAAGACACTTCTTTTTTGTGGGAATACTGTGGGCAAAACTGGGACCAACTCCCTAAAATAAGGGAGAGGAAGAGGGAGGGTTGGTTTCAGTGTGCTAATGCTTTTATCTTTGGGCAAAGACTAACAGACTGAGGAGAGTTGTTATTGCAGTATAAGAATCAAGAAACACATGAAAATAAGGGTCTAATATTAGTTGGACTGTAGCTATAATTGCAAGACACCATGGCCATACACAAGACTGCAGTGTGCTCCCCCAGGGGAGCTCCCTTTGTCTGCCAGTGCTCAAGCATGTGCCTGTGAGTGGCTTCTCCTTGCCCAAATTGAGGGGATTCAAGGGGCCACTGTTGTTCATGCTCCAAGTGCTCACCTTCACATCAGCCCTCAGACTCACACTGCAAAGGGCAACGTCTGGGTGCCTGTACCCCTCTGGGCACTCATCAGCTCACCAAAAGTAGCCCTGCTGTGATTCAGCAGCGCTGAACACCTCCTGTAGGCAGAGGACTACAAAAGCAGCTAAAAAGCAATGGCAAAGCTTGGCCAAAATCCACGTCCCAGGCCCACATATGCTCTCTGTACTCAATGTATTTTTCAGGATAGCGAAATAACAGCGTTTTAACTAGCTAAAGATGACTGTGACACAGCTATTGAAACCAGACCATAGCCACTGAGATACCAGCTGCCTTCAAATTGCAAAGAAAGGCAGGTGATGCATGTCAAAACCCTCCACTGAAGTAAATTACTCTCTCTTGTTTGAGTACTGATCAGTGCTTATTTCAACAGAAAATTAAAACTAATAATTATTCTTGCAATGATTGATGACCTTTTACTTTTTGACAACCAAATAACATATTCATCTAAGCTCTTCCTGCAATACTTGTGAATAATGACTTTTTTTTTTGTGGAAGAGGGTTGGTTTTGATGTGGAAAAAAAAAATTAAATTTCAGTCTGCTGTGCTTAGCTAGAGAAGATCTGTTGAAATGGTAGCACTAAGCATAGAAAGGTTTGGATTGGAAGGGATTGTTAAAGGTCATCTAGTCCAACCCCCCTGAAATGAGCAGGGACATCTTCAACTAGATCAGGTTGCTCAGAGCCCTGTCCAACCTGACCTTGAATGTTCTCACCTCTCTGGGCAACCTGCTCCAGTGTTTCAACCACCATCATTGCAAAAAATTTCTTCCTTATATCTAGTGTAAATCTCTTTTAGTTTAAAACCATTATCCCTTGTCCTATCTTGGGGATGAGGTCTGGGAGAGAAGAGCTCTCTCTCTAGCACCAGGTTTGCTACCAAAGCCTTGCTCCTGCAGGTGGAGCTGTGGGGTCGCTGTGGGGTCCCTGCTGGGCACTGCTCCCAGCTCCGGGTTAGCCCATGGGTGCAGATGAGGCCACACATTTGTCTCTTCCAAGGGGATTCATGCACTGACACCATTTGCCTGCAAGACCTGTGTTGTACCCTGCAAGTTAGCAGCTTCGAAATTAACTTGTGAGTTAAACACTCAAGCAGCAACACAAGGGCAGTCTACCCCATCATACATGCTGCATTGGCAACTTCCACCTTGTCCCTTACTTCTTCAGTCTGCTCTCTCATACCTCAGCATTCTCCCCTCTCTCCTTAACACACTACTACCTTTAGCTTTCCAACTGATGCAATTTCAGAGAACCAGCGTTTCTCAACTTTTTTTGGTATGTGAGACTGAATTTGCACCAAAGGATGTCAGCTGAACTCCAGTACAGGAGCCTTAGGTGGACCTGTTAGATTTGTTTGACTTCAAGTGGCTTCACCACTCAAGAAAGAGGAAGGGGGTGATGAGAAGCTATGCCCTCAGCTTGAGGAGATGTCTTGGTATTTGCCTAAGGTATCACTCTCTTTTTCCAAGGGTGATCCCAAGAGAACAAGTGCCAGCAAGAGGAGTGACTGCTGGGAGTGTTAGGAGCAGGAATGCCACAGTCTCTGCAAACAAGCACGTGTCTACAGTGAGACAGACAGCACTGTACAGAGCATGGTGAGCAAGCTGAAAGTCACAGGCTATTCTTGGCTCCAACTTTGGTATTTGTTGAGCTAATTATATGACACACACAGCTGATCTCAATCTTTCTGGCATGCAGCTCCTCCGTCCCTTCCCTGTCTGACAAGCTTGCTCTGGGGAGGAATAATTAAGATGGGTAGTTAGAACAACCGGATTTGATCAATGAACATGACAACTATGAGCAAAGGCTTTGATGGCCCAAGACTTGGGGAAGGGAGGTCAAACTAAACCAGAGGGGTCACTGCTTACTTTGCTACATCTTTGCTGTCCTACATGGTGCTCCAGCTTACACTAGGAAGTATTTCCCTATTTTGGAGGGGGCACCTAGGGACAACTGCAGTCCAGGACCTCTTGGCAAACAGAACAGATGCAGATCTAGGGCTGATTAGTTCATAAGAAACATTTTGCAGTTTCAGTGCAACAAGTAGCAGCAAACTAGCATCAGGTTAAGTAGAAGTCAGACTGCTTTAATCCACAGTGCTTAGTGTCATCATATTTAATCCAAAGTCAGAAGTTTAACAGGTAGCATGTACTTTCATGACATTAGTGTATCGCATGCACAAAGGATGTTGAGTCCCACCTCTTATTATCCATCCATTTTATACTAAAGCCATAGCAAACAAGGGTCAGACAGCAGTCATTTCCTACTACTCAGCCACATAGTTTCAGCTTAAGTTTTCTCATGACATTTTAATCTTTGCACACATACAAGCAGCTTGTCAGTGGCAGCCACAGAGCCAGTTGCTGTATTCTCTCCAATGATTAGATGTGTTTAAATAGCCATCAGTCCTGGCCACAGCAGTTACAGACTAAAATGAATAAAACCAGCACTGCATTGAACTCGCAATACGCAACTGTGTTAAGCCCATGTTCAGTAGTGAAAGACAAATGCGATTCCACAAGAATTTGTGCAATATTCAACTTGATAGTCAATCTTTCTCTAATCACATTTAAAAAGGGGGAGGAGATGGCAATTGTGCAATTCCTTATTAATAAACTCTGGGCTTGCAGCACCTAGTCTGCCTTCATATATGCTGTAAGAGCCATCCATGACATTAATTTTCTACAGATTAACCAAACACAGGATCAGTTATTTCAATATACTTTATTTTAAAACAGGTAGGTCACAAAACACTAAGCTTAGCCCATTCTGCCATACACAAGCTACAAATACTTGTTTGACAGTTGAGGGTCAGTCTTTAGTAGCATACATGAAAAGTGAATAAAAATCCATATAAAACAATATTCAAATAGTTTCCATAGGAACACAGATAATTGTGACCCATCTCCTAGTTGTTTTTGTCGCATTTATGCCAAACCTAAACTTTAAAAAAACCACTTAGAAATTCAAGCAAGAATTAAGTTAATGGTCCCCCAAATGCCCTAAATCCAATGACTAACCTTGCAGTTAATTACTAATTATTACCTACACATTAATACTAGCTGAAGCGCACGTTGCTGGATATTCAATTCCACTTTCCCAGGCGCAAGAGAGTGGCAGACTAGCAACATCCTGCTCCTCCACTTCAGCTAGGAGCCCTTGCTCCTTGATCTGCTGCATCAGTTGCCTAGAAAGAAAAGAAAAAGGAAAGAAAAGCTACAGTCAAGAGTATTCCACTGCAATAATGTGCCAAAAAAGATAAGTAAAGGACTTGTTTTTTACTGCCAGGAAGCATGAAATCAACTCTTTACTCTTCACCTGCAAACCAAACAATATTATCAGAGGTGAGGGAATCAAAGCGGAATCTCTGCAGGTTACTTGTGGCTGGCTGGGCTTTAGGGCAAATGCCAATACCAAGCTGGCTTCACCATTTCTGGGTTGGATAGAGACCTGCAAAGGTGCACCTATATACCTGTAGCTACATCTGCATACCACATGCTACAAAAAAAATTCATGACTTACTGGTCATTAATTCAGAATTTCAGACCTGTGCCACTGACTATCCCTTATTCCACACCCTCACATTCCTGGGTAACCTGACTCAAGTAAAAGTATGGATGACAGACTAGGAATGCAAGGAAGCTGACCAGCGAGAACCATGTAACTCTTTCCATACTTGGATAGGAGCTGTATTGAAAGACAAGTGAAAACTTCAGTTGATTTGAGTTTTTGACTTGGTTATCTTATACTACATGCAAGACATGGCTACATGGCTCTCCATGCATGACATATGCCGTCATCTTTCCCCTTACCTTTCAATTATTTAGCCACAAATTTAGTAGTACACCTTTACACATGTACATTACATTCCAAAAATCCTTTGCCTATGCTAGAAAGATCTGCACCACAACTTCTTTGATACCCCTCTCTCAGTTACAGGCCAGCTTGTATCACAGAATTTTCTTGTCAAAACAGAAAACGCAAGTGGTCACATAGGGCTGAAAGAGAGCTGGAGCCATGGATGATAGTTATGTCTGCACAATTAAGCTCAGCATGCCTCAGACCATGTATTATAACTTTAACTGAAACTCAGTGCTACAGTGAATTACTCTCCTGCAGAGTAATTTTCAGTTCAATTAGACACAAGTTTGGAGTCTTATTTGGCTTGAGGAATGCTTCAGTTGACAGGAGGTTTCACTACAGTAGAGAAACCATACAAGCCTTGCTTATAGATGCAAGGCAAGTGAAAACAGATGAAGATTCCTCTTATGGCAGGAATTCCCCTAAACTTAAGTTTTTTCAGTAAATTTTGAAGCAACACAATAGCAAAGTTAATCATACTTTAGGGTAATAAAGCTGCCCAAATGCTCTCTGCCAGTTTAGCAGGCAGACTTCAATAGAGGGGTAAGGGTTTCCTCTTACAGCAAACCCCTCTTTTATAGAAGATGTAAACTGTTAACCTGTCTTGCACAGAAGAGCATCCAGGTTAAACTACTGTTTAAGATGCAGTTTCACAGTATCCTCTTACTCAAGAGGCAGTCCTACTTTCTTTGCTTACCTGTTCAGTAACTTCCCATGGAGATCTAGCACTCTGCATTGAGCAATAAGCCAGAGCTCAACCTAAACCAAGGAACAGCTCTCAAAGAAACAGACCATATTGTGAAGCAGCACTGTTGAGTGTTCCCATCTCCTGCAGTCAGGATTCAGCAAGCTATCAACTTAGAAGACAGTGTACTATTAGAACTGTGATTGACTGGTCTAATTACTGATCACAGAAGCTAACTGGGAAGAATCTGTAATGACTCTGTATGTTGTGCAAGATTGAAAGACACCAGCCAGAAGCCCAGGTTAATGAAAACACGCCTAACATTGCCCCTTTAAAAGCACATCTCCTAGATGTGAGTACATTGGAGAAGAGTAATTGGTAGTGTTAGGATTGTTCTAAGCACACAGCAAAAGCCTTCAGAGGCATTGCCTCCTCTGCACAAGGAGGTTTCCCAAGAGCAACAGAACTGAGACTATCACCCTGTTTGTTAAGGGGCAAACAACTGACATGAGCTATTGACTGTAGTCATCTGTATCAAAAGCACTAATGGATCAAGATACGTAATTACTAACCATGCTGGTCGTGATATCACATAGTGTATTGTTGGCCTCTGGAAGCCATTGAAAGTAGAAGCTGCTGCAACAGTGTAGGCACCCATGTTTTCAAAGAGGATCCAGTCACCAACTTGCAACTCTGGCATATTAAAACGCTCAACAATACGATCTAGGCCATCACATGTTGGTCCCCATATGCTGCAGGAATAGCAGTTGTCATCTGGTTTAGGCCGCTAAAAAAAGAAAGAATTGAGTATAATTAGACAATCAAAACAGAGTATCATTAGTATAACATTCCACCTCACACAGAAGAGGAGGAAGAGCTGCCTGCACATCCTTCTCCACCCTTGGGGCCGAATTAATCCAACTACATGCTTCATAAGTCAAATGCCAAATTATGGAGCAGTGAACTGAGAAGTGACTGCTGTGATGAGGATTCTGCTATATGTGACTAGTACATGATCCTTCTGAATGACTGTACCTTTTGCAGAACTGGTTTAACATGTGCATGATCATACAAGATGCAGTTGAATGATCCATAGACTCCATCATTCACATAGTACATAAGAGTTTTGTCATTTGCATCATCTTCGTCTGGAAAAAAGTTGAGATACCAGTAAGAGAATGCTTGGAAAGAAACACACGGTTGGCTACAAGTAAGACTAGGTCTAGATTCACATACCATCAGAAGCTGTTTGCTCCTTTAATACAATTTTTTTTGCAATGATATTGACTGCCAGCGTGAATGCTGATGCAACATAGTATCTTCCTGGCTCTGCAATAATCTTTACTCCAGAATCCAAAGGGAAGTATTTATCCAGTGCTGGGTTGATTACACTTGTGATCTATGGAAGAATCAGTTGCCAATATTAGTACTTCAGCAGTTGCTCAGGTGCTATTTTAGAAGCCTGAGATGAAGTTGAACTTTCGTGCTTACAATGATATACTGGCCAAGTGTCTAATAACAATTTACATATTGTAACCTCTATT
Source organism: Brachypteracias leptosomus (assembly GCA_013401335.1). Lineage (NCBI taxonomy): Eukaryota > Metazoa > Chordata > Aves > Coraciiformes > Brachypteraciidae > Brachypteracias > Brachypteracias leptosomus. Next base: position 280,287 of record VYZX01006539.1, read on the forward strand.
CACTGCCTTTGCTTTATTTTCCTAATCCCAAACAATTTTGAGTAAGTTCATACAAAGCAACAAAAGCAGGTACCACTTGCATCTTAAAAATTTAAGCAACCAAACAGCTCAGGTTTGAGTCTGAAGAAAATCACCCCCCTAGACTAGTTAAGCCAGCATTAATGTTCTGCAAGTCCCTACACTTCAATTTCTAGTCCACTTGTTGTTCTGCTAATCATGCAATATTCCCCACCTTACTGCATCCTAAAGAAATCTCACAGATGTTAGCACACAATGCTTTGTCATAACCTTTGAAATTCAGTTGCCTTCATGAACAGCTATTTCCAAGTTCTGAAGTTATCAATGATTACTAAGCTGCCTCCAACAGCAGCATGACTACGTTACACCATTGAGCCCAATGACATCATTTGCTCTTGATGCTTCACTGAAGACAGTATTACACTAGGAGAATCCAGCTGTTAAGAGGCATTACAACTGAGGCAACATTAGCCCACATTGTTAGCAGGAAACTCACTACATGTGACTTATTTGCTGTCTCCCTGTAACATCATTTAACACAACTTTAGACTGGCAGGTGCTCCAACAACACTGCTCTAAGTGGAAGTCCTGTTAATACCCAGCCACCTTGTCTCTTCTGAAAGCAGAAGAATTTCTGTGCAAAAGCAGATTGGAGAACTGATCAACTTAAAAATGATCCAAAAGCTACTTCTAAACCAGATCAGAGGCTGATCCAGTTTGCTGCATCAATGCTCATGCTACTCAGGACAATATAGGTTCAGGACTGCCTCTTCACCCAATTTGGAAGCACTGCCAATCCAGTCAGTCTGAAGTACAGCATCAACCAGAATTCTATGCCAGTAAGAATTAAGCCTACAATTAAAACTTGCTCTACAAGTTTGATATCTCTGCATGTTTATGCAGTCATTTAGCTATGTATCTAAGGAGCTTACCTAATTATCAGTTTACAAATTAATTCCCCTCTTTTTCTCTAAATTCAATTTCTGACCAAGCAGACAAGTTCTCACAAGTGTGTTTACATACCAGTATAAAAGCAACATTTTGTTTAATCCAAAACAACATTCAAAAAGACTCCAAAACCTGAGAAGTTGTTAGCAGAGCTATACCTCTTCAAATTTAAGCTTGACATCTTCAGAGCCAGGGAAGCCACCACCAATATCAAGCAGATACATACTGAAGCCAAGTTCAGCCTAAAATGAGATTAAGGGCACCACTGTCAAGAAAGCAGATCTTAGTTTACATTACTTTTTAAACTAAAATGATAAAGTTATTTCATTAACACTTGGAACAGAGCTAACTCATGTTCAAGTAACAGTCACTTGAGTTTAAGCTGCTAATTTTAGTACATCCATATGTAAATTTTGCAGAACTTAAGCCATCATGACCTCAAAAATTCCAACAACATGAAAACAGCAATTTAGCTAGCTTTTAACCCTGTACTGGTTTTACATTTGATTCCCTTTTGCCACAACAGTTGATCTGTGGTTCCATAGAAAGTAGAACTAGACTTACTCCCATATCAAACACGCAGCGGGCATCAGAAATAGCCTGGACAAAGGTTTCTGGGTCTGTACATCCACTTCCAACATGGAAACTACAAAGAGATATGAAACATCAGTTGCTATTTGGTAAATTACTTAAGTTTTCTATAAACTCAAGTCACCAGATGCAAAGGCATCTCTATTGTCAGGAAAACCACTTAAAGAAATCTGATTTTACATGGCTACATTTTGATATTACCAACTCACCTAACCCCAACAATGGCAAGATCAAGTTCTTTTGCACGCTCCAGAAGAAGCCTGCTGGCCTTAAGTGTAGCTCCAAATTTAACACTCAGACGACAAACTGCTTTGGAATCATCAGTTGTAATGCGCAAGACTAATCTAGAAAGAGGAAAAAAAAAGTAAGGGTTTAAGTTCCAGTAGAGAAGACACCATTATCAGGCAGGTTATGTCCTCAGAATGAGACTGAGCTTAAACATACAAGCTTTCCTGTGTGCCTTTTTCTCACATGCCAGTAAACTATACAGAGTTAGATTTCACTGGCTAAAAGCAGGTTTCTGACAACTTTGCAGCCTATCTGAAACTTGTTTCAGATAACAGTAGATGCTTCCACAACTTGGGAACGCAAGCAAGAATTATAGAACAATTAGCATAACTTACTTGGCTTTTGGATGGGCCCTTGCAACTTTCATTAGTTCTACTTCACTATCAAATGTCATCATCTGTACACCACTGCTGGCAGCATGTTTGATTTGAGATACTTGTTTGCAGGGGTTTGCATATATTATTCGCTCAGGAGGTACACCAATGCTCTGCACCAGCTGGATTTCCGTCTGAAGAAAGAACAGATTACACTTGTCAAAGATTTCTAGATGGATGAGCAAACTAATTAGTACAACAAATGATAATGCTTGGTTATACTTAATTTTACATAAACACATCTTGTAAAGCTGAATGTATACCAGTATCACAGATCAGAACACAATCAAGATCTTACCTTACTGGCACAATCAAACCCTGCACCAAGAACAGCAAGTGTCTTCACCACAGCTTTGCTGTCGTTACATTTCACGGCATAGAAGGGGGTTACCCGAGGGAGGGCTTTATGCCACCGCATGTGCTTCTTTACAATATCCCCGAGGTCAGCAACATAGAAGGCATCTTTATCATCCTAGAGCAAATACACATCTTAAAGTTACAAACAATGGATAACAGGATAAGCCTGGAGGTCAACGTTTAGGGAGGAGGCTGCCTCACAGAAGATCTGCAAGGACAACTTGCTCCATTAGTTTACAAACTCAGTGTCACAAAATGCAGCAATTCTCCTATCATACTTACAGAAGATGACACTTCATTTATTTTTTGGTCAAGAATATCCTTGGCAGTAAAGCCTTCATCAAGGAAGGTGAATTCAAACTCTTCATTGCTGAAGCTAGTCATGATTTCTGAGACTTCAGGTTTACGTGAAAGGATTTAAGCACAAACTGTTGATACAAAAAAACCCAAACACAAAACCACAACCATTCATTAGTTCATTTAAACTCATGTGGTTTACATTCAGTACTTCATTTAAATTCATATAGTCATTATATGACCACTATATCATGGTTATATAATTTACAATTATACAATTCCTACAGTGATCACTGTAGCACAGATTAGGAATTTACATAGATAACAGATCAGATTTAACCAGAACCAAGGAGGCATGCTACAAAATAATCTTGCTAGCCTGAAGGCAAGTTCTCCTCTGTTCAACAACTGTATGAGGTACTAAACCTATTCAAAGAAAAAAAATAATCTGATAAATATTGCCAGATATTATTAGTCTAAGACCCTGGAAGCTTCCATTGTCTTTTCCATTACCTCAGAGTTGTTAATATCATGACCAGTGCCACTGTCAACATACTCACCACTTTTAACAATTCTTAAGCACTATTGTAGCTCAGCAGTTTCTGGGGGAAAAGGTTTACATGGCATTACAGACAGAATCTGAGGATATAACTGACTTCTGAGTAGTAAAAATTCATGCAGATGAGTACCTGTATTCTCACTACAGTTCAGACTGCATAAACCAGCCATAAGATCGGGGCATTCCCTGAAGGTGCTCAGCTGGTGGTTACAGCCTCCCTGTTCTACCCATGACCTCCATCCAGGCTACACCAAAGAAAACCTCAGCTGTCAGGAGTGGCAGATACTTATGAAGAGTGGTTCCTAACTGTGGTCTGCAGACAAAGTCTTAGCAGTGATTCCAATTAACACTTTATAACACAGTTTTACAGTAGTCCATAACAAGTCTTCATTGTTAATAGAAATCTACCAGCCAAGCAGAAAGTCTCTTGAGAACCAGAACTAAAGAGCAAAAGCACATTCCTCTGCCAAGACCTATAAAGTCCATGGCAAAGTGTATGGGCCATCCTTTCTACTGGATAGTTCAGAGAATGATAGCCTCAGTTAAGATGTTAACTCAAGCAGAAGTGTGCTACCTTTTAAAGACCTCCACAGTCCAAGTGACTCATAGGGAAGATATGGTTTCATGTAACTGGGTCCAGCCCTCTGCTTCTCTCAAGATTTTTTACACTTAATCTAGTCACACAGATTCAGATTGAAGATTATGTAAACTCTAAATTATTCACTAATCTTTAGTTACATCACTGTTCCCCCTCTACTTTCAAAAAGTCCGTTTATATAACATATGAAAAAACATATTGTACAGCTGTTATAGATTAACAAGGTTCTAAGACCAACAGAATCATTCATTGTACATGCTGTGTATATGAAATCCGTTAAACTACCTACTGAATGACTTTGAAAAGTCAGTGATATTATCAACTTCATTTCAGCCTTCAGAAATACATGGCACCTGAACTGCCAGTGTCAAGTAGTACTTCACATCTTTTAATCAATTCTCACTTATCAGAGACAAACCAGATTTGAGAAGTAAACTAGACTAAGCTTTAACTCTAATGAAATAAAACCCAACAATCCACCGAGCCTCATTCTCCCCCTGCTCTCATTCACATGCAGTGTTAATTCTCCCAGAAGCTGGATTAAAGACTTCTCTTAAAAGCCTCTTTTGAAAGGACCTTAAGAAACAGCAAATTAAACACTTCTCAGGAAGCTGTTTGTTACTAAAGAAAAGCTGCATCTTATAGGACAATTTCAATAAGATGTTGCAGCTTTGCAGAAGACTTTCAAGAACTTCTAGCTGCGGTTAAGAGAAGTGAATACCATCAGGAAGAATCTAGTTTATCCTCCCCTCTGTAGAGAGCTGCATGAAAAGCACTTTTCCTATTAACCTCTAGAAGGGGAATTACTTTTGCAGCAGACTTCCAGAAACCTTTGCAAGCTTTCCATCTCCACTTTACTGCTTAATTTTAACTAGGGTGTAATTACACAGAATATAGACAGAACATGGCCATGTAGATGCAAATCGTAGCCTCCCAGTGTATATTTCTCTTTGGACGGCGTGCAAAGTGTCTGCAGCTTCCCAGAAGCAATTTCTGCTCATTTAGAAGTCGCTCTCCAGAACATTCCCTTATTCAGCAGCTGTATTTAGACACCGCTGAGTCATGCCTGCAGGCTCCACATTCAAACACCGAAGCCGCGTCTACAAAGGGCGCCCGAGGCGTTCCTGACCCTGGGCTCGGCAGAGGATCGCTGCTGGCTGCTGCCGGCTCATCACACCCACAGCCCTTCTCCCCGTACATCCACAAGGCCCCTCCGCCGGACTCCGGCTGCGCTGACTCGGCAGCGGGGCACTGAGGGCTCCAGATTCCGAGACTGAGGCTTCCAGTTTGCCCTTGGGGACGCCTTTACGAAGGCCCACTCCACCCTGCAGTTCGGCCCCAGGGAACAACGCCCGGCGCCGCCGGCCAGGCCCAGGGGGTGCGCTCCGGAACGCGCTCGGCGCCGGGTGGCCGAAGCGCCGCGCGTACGGGCGGGCTTCGGACCGCGATCCCGCCGCGCACCTGCCGCTCTCCACCCCGGAAACAGCCC